>CAIGRN010115014.1:0-18695 GCA_903798345.1 Fraxinus anomala
TTTAAATAAAAATTAATTTAAAAATAATTAATTAAAACCTGATTTATGTATTATCAAAATTAATTCTGTATTTTTGAAAATGGTAAGTGAAAAACCTGTGTGGGTGTAATTTCCTCTTAAAATAACTAATTACTAAAAGTTGATTTACTTAAAAAAATTCATTTAACGATAATTTTTCTTAGTAATTATAACTTAGTTCGAGCTTATTCAAAAAATATATATTTTTTAGTTTGATATACTGATTAATTATAAGCTATCAAATGAGTCCAATATTGTTACGATAATATGATTTAATTTGAAAACTAATATTTCATATTCAATACCTTACTTTAATGAGTTTATAACTACAAATTAATTTATTCAAATTAACTTTTTCTCGAGTTCATAATGTGCCATTTATTTTGAGTTTCAAAATGAGTTCAATATTGGTAGGACAATTTTCGATTCTCCAATAAATACTCATTTGGTCCAAATACATTATTGACTTATAAATTTAGTTTTACTTTAATCCCTCGAGATCTCAAAATTATTAAAAGGTTCTCAATTCAAAATCCTTAGAATCTAGTTATTTTTTCATCTAAATAATCTCAAGTGTTCATAGTATCGTCTAAAAATATATATTTCTCTCTATTTTGCAATCTAATCACTAAATTCTGAACTTTTCTGTATCTAAAACCCCATCTTGAGTTTAAGCACTGAAAGTCACCCTTATCCTTATGAATCATCATTACAACATTCTCAAAACTTCAAATTACAGCTATTAAGACCTTCTCAAAAACCCTTTAAACTTTCGAAAATTCGTCAGATTGTACCTTACTCGAGTTTCTCAATTAATAATTCCTATAGATTATTGCTTACTGTCTGATAATATTTTTTCACCTAGGTGATGATTCTGCAAAATATTATGTCATCATAATCTCTCAAGTTGTCAGAGACAATTCTTTTTCTAATCTATCTTTTGAATTATACAAGGTTTTCGTTTAAAATATAAATATATTATTTATTTAATTATTTTTACACTTGAAAAAAAATAGCAAAGTTTGCTTTCATGTAGACGAAACTGATTTATGATTATAAACTGTGGTGCGCGTTCGTGCATCATGCATGCGCGTGTGTAGCTTGCTTGCTGTGAGCGTGCATGGGCAATGATTTTGTTCTGTAACCCGACTCGATACGCATAGGCTATGCATGAAGTAAGTTTGCTTCCATTTCAAGAGCTTTGCATTGGTATACTGCTTTATGCATCCTGAGAATTTATAGGGCACTTTCAACAGTTGTTTGTTAGTCTTTGTCATCCGATCTAAATCTTAAAGCCTTTTGTGTTGCTGATTTTACGATGATCCTTCAATATGAAATCTACTACTGATTATTGCATTTTCTGTGGTGATTCCTTGGTCTCTTGAAAACATAAGAAACAATTAGTGACAGCTAGGTCTTTTGCAGAGTCGTATTAAGCAATGAGATCTACTGTTTCTGAAATTATTTGGTTCAAGTGACTAGTTGATGTCTTGATGAGCTTGGTTCCCTTCAACCTGATGCTACTGCAATGTAATGTGACAATCAAAGCGCCATTCCGATGGCTAAGAACTTGGTTTTTCACAAATGCACGAAGTATATTGAGATTGATTGTTATTTTATACTTCATCGTTTTTTGCAGGCTTCATCTATCTTCTTCACGCTTCCTCCTACCACACCAATAGGTTGGGACCTCTACTCTAATTTTTTTCATTTGAATTCAAACTCGAAGAGAGCAATGTGTGTATTTATTGACACATCTATATTCCATATTTAGGTCAGGTCAGGGACAATGTAGGATGATTTTAAATTTATACTTATTACACCTGATCGTGTTAATAAAATAAGTGGGAATATTTTAAGCTATAGGTATACTCGACGTGTTAGGTACCGTTTAGTTAATAAGTCATTCACGTGTCAGTTAATGTTTAGTTAACAAGTCCTCGGATATGAAGATTTCACGAACAACTATATTTGAAGCAATTTTTACAATTTTCTTGTGATAAGGTTATACCTTTTCACCTCATCATTTCCAACTTTTTTTTTTTTTTTTCTAATAATGCTAAGTGTACATTTCATATGTTACATTTTGTCTTATATTATATGAAAATTTGAAAAGCATTGGACTAGAAAGTGTGTTTTTTCTTTTTCTTTTTTAAAAACTGTCCAATCATGTGTTGACACGTGACACAATGTAAAAAATGATGTAAAACAAGATATACGTGTAACATTATTGTTTTTACAATACATTCTTTCCAAATTTATAATTATAAAGTTGTTACATGAAAATTTACTGAATGTTTACCCCAACTACATCTAAAGGAAGGTGAATAGGTATATAATACGGAATTAAGATAATCAATCAATAAAAAAACAATGAGTCGTTTATTTATTATTTCTATATGATTAAGTATAATATCAAATTAAACACTAAGTGTCAACATGTATTATAGATCAAACACATGATAATGAAGAAAAACCCTTGAAAAACTCTTCATGGGATAAAAAGACATCAGGGCAAATCTTACCAATTGATCCACTTGAAAAAATAACTTACAATTGATCCGACACAACTAAATATTAGTAAACTCTGACCATCCAATATGTAAATTATCGAAAAACCTCTTCAATTAGTAACCAGCACAGTTCAGAATTCTGGAATTCTTTTCCATCTGTGTGAATCACCAAAAGAGAACTCGTTTTGGAACAATCGGATCTAGCAGTCTCTTCCCAACTTCAAAACTCTTATGGTTTATTGGTGAAAGTAATGATTTTTGGTGTTTGATCTCGTGGTTGAATCAAGAGAATTATATATTATGTTTATGATCTTCAGATGATGCTCTCTTGTGTGAAATAATTGATCAACACAACATTTGGGATGAACTATACTTGGATATTAATAATATGGAGAGTTTGAGGTTGAATACAACTGTAAAATAATCTGAAAATGGCAAACGGATTTCTATCGGATGACACAACTGCTCGAGCGGTGGACTCGAAGTAGCATGCAGTCCATTTATCACTCGAGCGCTTCTTGTGCGGTCAGCGAGCGATTTTGTGGCTATTTTTTCTCATTATTCGATCTTTGATTTCTTAGACTCTTATAAGATATATATTACAAACCCTCGATCCTTAGACTTTGATTAAAATTCAATAACTATGATTTTGAATACGGAATAGCCAATATAATTTGAACCTAACGTTACAGAGTGGCTAGGGAAATATCTATTAGCATTATAAAACAAACATGATAATGTAGTTCCTTTTTGGGTTTTCTTCTCAAGTTTAGAAGAATGGTTACCATATAGAAAAGGAGTTTGACATTCACGTTTTTTTTTTTTGGTCAAGTCAACGACCCATTTAAATATAATTGGTGATAATTAAATAGCAAACATATACACGTGTTTAGATACTTAATTAACAAGAGTTGTGAATAGGTCATTTGTTGTCATGTCTTACACCTTTGTTCACGTCCTTCATTTTCACTTCTCTTCAATTTATCCATCTTTCAGGATCTGATATTTGATTTTACTGTTGATTTCTTGATATGATCGGATTATATGAAAATCAGGACTTGATTACGAAGATTACATATATGTGTGTGCGCGCGCGCGCGCACGCGCGTTATTTTGAAAAGAAAAAAAGTGACGTGGCACCTTTTTAACGGAACTCTTTTTTTTTTTTTTTTGGTTCCCTCCCACGGGAAGGAAATGATCCCTTTTACAGGTGAGGCTTCCCCACCAAACTGCATGAGACACTTAAAGCTACAAAATTTCTTTCTTGTGATGTGTGATTTTTGGGCAGCGAGATTGCTGATGGTGGGGAGGACTGCGATTGAAGCATAATGATTGCTTAGGATTGATCTTCGATCCTAAGTTGTCTTGTCAAATATTACGTTTAGTCCTTGAGGGTTGTGATGATACAAGTGGGGAGATAAATTGTCTTTTGTGCAATCATTAGTTCTCTCATTCTTCATCTCCAACCTCTAGAACGAAGCTAGCGGGTGAAAAGAAAATTCTATTAAAGCGCAAGTCTGTGCCCTCTCTCCACTCCTACGACATCATCTACCTAATTTTATTTAGGATTGCTTTTTTTGTCAAGGCTTATTGAGGTTATTTTATTCTCATGTCCCGCTTGCGAAGTCGGACTTGCTTCACTCCAAGGCAATTCTCCTCCAACTCAGATATTTTAACTAGAATAGCGCCTTCTTGTGCATGATAGTCCAACTCAATAAATGCAAATGTAGAAGTAATAGTTGTACTCGATAAAAGACCCTCCTAAATGGCCAAAATTCAGCGTTATGGGGCGACACCTTTCCCCTCCACCTTCTTCGAGGGAGTCACCGTTAGTATCATTCGATCCTCGTGAGTTCGACACACCCCTCCAACTCCATACAGTAAACTTCTATAAAATAATAATGTTGGATCGAGAAAAATTATTATTTTAGAGGGATTATTAATTTATTGATAAATGAATAGTTATTAATTTATTGAGTATTTTATATTTTTATAATTTGTATTATATTTTACCATAATACGTGTAGAATTTTTTATTTTTTATTTTTTTAAAACATTGAGCGTGGTGAAATTTAAAATTTAATCCTTAGACACACACGTACATACATTAAAGAAGAAACATTAATGTAAATACGTTGACCTCAAAGTTTAATATTTTGGAAGATTAATCGTTTGTTAATTTGTATCAATATGAAATTAAAAACTATTAGTTTGTTAAAATTATGGATGAAGTAGATGCATATTTTGAAAAAGGGACAAATTGAAAAAAAAAAGTTGTCAAATTAAAAGTTTATTAATTTGTATTAGTATGAACTTTTATATATGAACTTTTATGAATTTAAACAATTATTATTTTATATATATTCATTTAATATAATTATTAATTTAGTACATTGACCCAAGTTGGGATCGAAGATTTTTATTACTTAAACGAGATTATTACTTTATCGAACATTCAATTATCAAGGTTTTACTGTACCTATTTCACTCCTTTTGAATTGTTGTATCTACATTCAATTTAGCTCTTGTTTGATAGATATTATTGTGTAAAAATGATTTTTTATTTTTTTTGGAAAGTGTGTTGTTAAAAAGTTTTGGATTTACGTGCAAAATATTTTAGTTTTGTATTTGACAAGCATTATTTCAATTTTTTTCTACGTATTCATTTTCAAACACGCATTTACACAATAAAATAATGTGTGAGTAAACTAAAATATTTTCTTTACTTTTAACCACACATTCTCTTAAAAATCACTATTTTAAAACTCTATTTTCTTCAAATAATGATTGTTAAATATGAATTTATTAGTGAATGAGATGTTAAAAATGAGTATGAAAAATAAATTATTTTATTTTAAAGGAGGGTTAAAGAGGGCTTTCCCCTTTTAATCTCATTTTTTTTTTATTAATTTTATGACAAGCCCTTGGTTAATTGTCAATAATCAGCCATTGACACGTATATATTTATCTAAATTAAAATTGATCTCTTACCCACTTTAGGCGAGAGTTATGTTGCCTATCTATCGATGCGGCAACAACATAAGTTACCACATCAACAGTTGGCTTTTAAATTTATTTCTCAATCGTTGATGTGGTAATACCAAGTGTTGTCGCATCGACTACCTTCCTTGGACACGAGATCAAATTTGTTATTTAAATTATATTATAATCACACACATAGAGACATACCAGCCAGAAGCATCACGTACAACTATGCCTTACCTGCATTCACGAAAAGTAAGAGAAAAAGTAAAAGGCAATATTGGTTGTAGATTGTGGCGTGAATGATAAGGACGGGTGGATCACGTTTCAACTTATTTAAAATAAGTACTTATGAAACTATGTTTGAATAATAAAATTACATGGTGCGTGAGATGTGTACCACTATAAATTAATTAATTAACTTGCATAGAATAAAATGTTGTACATACTCTTTTGGCAAAGCATGTTCGGATACGTTGTCTTTTACGAGATCAAGATCACAGTTTACAAAAAATAAATAGTCTGGATGGACTAGAATATCGCATAATCATCCCTAATATTTGATATTAGGTTGACAGTTAGAGTGTATTCATGTTCTCGATGATTTTTCTTTTACTGTGTGAAATGTCTTAATGGGTTGACTTGGTCGTTCGCATATGTATATTAGCTTGATATTGAAAAAGCTATTGAACTTTCGAGTTCAGCATCAAGTATGTTATTAAGCTATAACTTAGTGATTTGTTATATGTTGAGTGGAAATGATGGAGCTTCTTATTAGTCGATTTATGGTAGAGGTAATTTGTCGATAATTTGTTGGATGTTTGGATGTCTATTAAATGTCAAAAATAGCCATCATTTTATAGGATAGTTTTCGCTCAATATCGATAATCATCCATTGAATGATCAACAAGTCACCCCGGATGATTGTCCCAATGTTTTATAGTGAATTAAAATGACATCCGATAATACTCATAAGAAAAGCTAAAGCTTGTTCCAATTTAATTAAAAGAGCACGAGGAGTCGACATATCTTTTGGCTATCTCCGCATCCTTGCCTCCTTTGTCAACGAACTATCATTTACAGACTTTAACCAATAATCTCTACGGTAATAGAATTCACTATCATGCTACATGGATAGAAATGTTTGGCCATTTTTTTTGACAAGATTTAATTGAATGTTAGACAATACACAAAGTTAAATCAGTTGACTCAGTTTTACCATCTCATCATCTATAATACTACATTTTATCTGTACAAAGAGTTTAATTTTAGAATTTAAGGTAAAATATTGAATTAAAAA
This sequence comes from Fraxinus anomala, assembly GCA_903798345.1. Lineage (NCBI taxonomy): Eukaryota > Viridiplantae > Streptophyta > Magnoliopsida > Lamiales > Oleaceae > Fraxinus > Fraxinus anomala. Next base: position 6,814 of record CAIGRN010115014.1, read on the forward strand.
AAGGTTAATTGGTTATTTAATCCCTACACGTGCAACTTACTAAAATATCGGATCAACATCAAAATCCTAGCAAATCAAATCATTCTCTCTTCTTAATAAATCAAACTTTAACCATAATTAATTTTTTAATCAAAACACTGTTGCTTCATCTAATTCCCACCTTCTATCAACGTGAATACTTACAAATTATACGTATTTTTCTATTTATACCGTTATTTGTCCGCAGTAAATAGTAGCTCAATATCACGAATTTTCGATCTGAAATATAGAAATCCTATTGTGGTGAAATTTGATTATTTCTTTAGTTTTTTGTTGAGAATTTCTAAGAATTCATGGATGAAAATAGTTTTAATTTTAATCATGGAAATGACATTGAACATGATGGAGGAGGAGGTGCGTTTTTGGAAAGAAGGGAGAGTAACACGTCGACGTATTCTGATAGAGAAGGAGCTGTTAGAGAGCCGTTGCTGAAGAGCAGGGTCAACACAACATCTCAGATTGCTATTGTTGGCGCCAATGTTTGCCCAATTGAAAGTCTCGATTATGAGTACGAAATGAATTTTGTAACGTTCTAAATTTTTGTCACGGTTTTTCTGGTGGTTATTTGAGGTTCTTGATTCAGAATTTGTTTTGGAACTCTATATTTGATGTACTTCTTTCTGTACGGTATGTAGTTTGTGTATTTTCGTTAAATATTGTATTTTGTTCTGGATAATTCGTTCTGTTTGTGCATTTCATATTCATTTTTCCGTTTTTAAATTTATAATCTGTAGAAAAAGGGCTTTGGGCCCCTGTGGTTCAACTAGACAACCCAATAAGTGTGGGATGGGATGGATGGTCACCATCTTGTGTAATTGATGAAAGATAAGCAAAGCTCTATTGAGTTTATTCATAGCAAACTTGACTTTGCTTCTTTCTACAAAATAAGCGGATTTTTGCCCAAGATTGGCCCTAACTTTTGTCTTTTTCTTGGCAGTTAGATTCTTCTTACTGCTCTTTCTTGCTTTTAAGCTGAGCCAACCATGCTCTTAATTTGTTAATGGGAAGGATCTTTTTGGGTGATTGTATGTCATATAGAAAGAAATGATTTTACTATTTTGACCTTCTTTTCTACCTAAATTATTATCAAATTTTATTATTTTCTAAAATTTGCTTTAGATTTAAGGGATTGTCAATTCATCTCAGTTTAATGTCATTAAACAAAGATGTTTCTATACTTTTTGGGATCATAAGGTAGCTGGCTTCAAATAAGGATTGGAAATTTTTTTATTGTTGATTTGAGTTTGCCTGCATGGGAAAAAGAAATTCAAGCTGGCAGGCGGAAAAACTTTATGCAAAGAAGACCACTGGTTGGGTACAACATGATTTTTTAATGAAATGTGATGCTAATCGTTACAAGTTCAGTTTCTTTATCTTAGCTGAACTATTATTTTTTTAATGCTTAATGCTCTTATCTGTTCTCCCTTTTTATAATTTTGGCTATAATTAGTAAATGTTGACACAGTTCCTAACTAGTAATATGTGGTTCAGTCCATGATCCAAAGTTATGGTTCCCATTTTGCCTATTTTAGCTATACCGGTTTTGTTGTTGTACTACTGCCTATTTTGATCTCATGTATTTAATTCATTATCCGTGAATGAGTTTATTATTGTTTCCATTAGTATCAGCAGCAGCATTTCTTTTTGCATTTGAACATACTTTTCGTATCTTCTCTAGCAGAAATGTAGTATTCATTATATTCAGAAAATTAATGAGGTTTGAGTTTCCAATAAAGAGATCCTACAACTGTAGGAATGTAGTCTGATCCTGAAACTAATTGTCATTCTTCTTGGGTTCCGTTGACTGGTAAATGTTCGATGTGATTAGAATTATGTTGGTTAGCCTCCTGGTGCAACTAATACAAATAAACATTTTTTATTTCAGACTGTTGGTGTCGTCATAAAAGTTGCTTACTCTACATGCAAGGTTCTTGATGTTCCGAATCTGTCTAGTAAGACAAACGACTTCCACTTTACTCACTGGTATGTTCTTTTGCAGGATCGCTGAAAATGAACTATTTAATCAGGATTGGAGGTCTAGGAAAAGAGTTCAAATATTTCAGTATGTTATTCTCAAATGGGCTCTTGCTCTTCTTATTGGATTGAGCACAGCTCTTGTTGGATTCTTCAATAACCTTGCGGTTGAAAATATTGCCGGTCTCAAGCTTCTGCTCACTAGTAATCTGATGCTTGCGGATAAGTAAGTCTTAACTTACACTCAGCACAGCATATTCTAGGTTCTTATAAAATTCAACAAGTTTTCTGTTTAATCACGGGGGACATTTGGTCCTTGGTGCAAGATTATTGGCATTATCACATTGTGTCAATTGCTATGTAACTTGTCGTTTCTAATAGCTTGCCCCTAATATAATCCATTATATTATCTAGCAGCTGCCAAAGTTGGTGCTCTCGTTTCTGCTGTGTGCCATTATTTTGTGATTGCTCTTTGTGGTTATGCAGTACATTTAACATGATAGGAACTGATGTTGAACAATCCTATTACAAATAGGATAAGAATTATTTATTGTAGGAGGATTTTGTTTCTTGTTTAAATTAGGGATTTTTCTTTCCTTTTAATTGTTCGAGGTTTCTTAATTCTACTTCTTTTAGGTTTTTAGTTTTCTTTCCTTTCATGGTATTGTTTCCTTGTACCATTATCATTAGAAGTTTAGTTTTTGCCTATATAAGAAGGGGCTGGACGTCTTTTATAATAGTCGATTCATTATAATGAAACTATTCCCTATAATTTTTTGAGTTTTTCAATTTTTTTCTTGTTTCAAAATTTTGAGTTCCGCTTCCTCACCAAAATTGGCATCAAGGCAAGGTTTTGCCCTTGGTTGATAGCCATCTAGGTGGTAGTGGTATCCATCCTCGAAACTATGTTTGAAGGATTGCAAAACAATCAACTTCGATCTAGAATCTGGAACAAGGATGGATAGGTTCTAAGATGTTACTAACAAAAACATTGCAGATTTGGACTGCTATGAATTTGGTCGCTTAAACGAGCCTAGAACACTGTAATAGATGATTAGAGATTTTTCTGGAGTCCAAGCTATGTTCGAATCTTCACAATGTGATGGCAAAAGTTTTGGAGTATTTTCCTCCAAATTGATTAATTTTCTCTTCTTCAACCAAACTCGATGACAAGTTTTTCAAATGGGGGAAATAGAAAAATCCTATAAAAAATGTGATAGAAATTATTATTTTAGTAGGATTTTGTTTCTAGTTTAAATTATGACTTTTTCTTTCCTTTTAATTCTTTTAAGCTTCTTAATTCTACTTCTTTTAGGTTTTTAGTTTTATTTTGTTTTATGATATTGTTTCCTTACACCGCTATGAATTGGAGTTGCGTTCTTTCTTTGCCTACATAGGAAGGGGTGGACATACTTTGTAATAATCAATTAATTAAAATCAAATTATTCCATATAAATTTTCAAGTTTTTCAAATTTCATATTGTTTCGAGAATTTTAATTCCACTTCTGCTTCAGGAACACAGCTTTAGCAGTTCTCAGGGTGAGCTGCATTTTATTTTTTATAGATGCTCTGCTTCATTGTGTTCAGAGGTTGAATTGTGGAAGTGTAACATTTTTGAATGGGATGGAAATTTTTTATTCTAATTGCACAAAATACATACTCACCAGGAGGCGTTGATCTTTTTAAATGAATAAATTCGTCTGAAAGAATTGAACTTATTAACGAATCTTTTCAGAAACGTTTTCAAAATAAATATGGAATGGAGAATTTCTATGCCTTGATTTATCATGCACTTTATTGTTGCTATCATAATATGATTGGTAATACAATAAAAACATCTCCTTCTGGACAATATCCATGCCCAGTCATCTCTTTTACCTTTTGAAATATGATGAAATATTGATTCCAGTGCAGGCATTGTCAGGCATTTGCAGCATTTGCTGGTCTCAATATGATTTTGGCCATTTGTGCTGCAGTTCTATGTGCACTCATTGCCCCTGCAGCTGCTGGGTCTGGCATACCTGAGGTGAAAGCCTATCTCAATGGTGTGGATGCTCATTCCATTTTGGCTCCAAGCACCTTATTAGTCAAGGTTGGTATGGATCTTCCTGTGATGTTCCCACTTCTGTCTTCTGTATCTTACTTTCCCAATATTCACATTTTTCCCTTGCCAAACTTATTAAGTGGAATACTGTGGTATTTTCTGTGTGCATGAGAAGCTACCTCTACATCGTGTAGGGCCATTCAACAATTGAGCCCTAGGGCCTACTACGAACTGAGAAGGAAGCTTTTGGGGAGGTTTGTTCGTAATACTCCCTCCTGCTGAAATTGAAGGTTTTCTATCTGAATTGGCACAAAATTTTAGTGAAAGTTGAAGAAGTGAATTGTTTGGGTAACTTTTCATTTTTCTCTTCATAAGTAATGATCGGGAATCTTCGTCTATCACACCATGCACTTAAAGAAGTTGCCGCTGTCCTTTAACCATGGTGTCCTTTGCAAATGTAAATAATTTGCTGCTGTACTCCTTTGAAAAAATTGCTTATAATTACAGATGGATATGGGGCATAGGTTACCAAAATTGCAGAAACTTGCAAATCTTACTCAAAGCATGGCTATCTATCATCTAGAGAAAATTCATTTAGTGTCTAGTCTTACCTGTATTCAAACTTTAATTTTCTGATCCATGGTAGCGTATTGGACCTGCTTTGTGAAGTTTTACCACCCTGGAAATGCACCAGGACTTAAGCATGTACCTGAATTAGTCCCAATGTTCTTTAAGAGACAATAATTCGGTTTATAATATGAAGCTTTATGTCTCGGCTAACCCAAAGCATTAGTTGGTCAGATTTCATTATGTTGCACTTCTACAAGTTGTGGAGTTAAATACAAGCTTTCAATCCGTTTCACAGTGTTTGCAATTCCTATCTTAAGATTAAATATCAGTGGCTAATGCTCATCGGTCATTATAGATGCCACAAACTCGTGTGGTTCATTTTCAAGGCATTGGTACCATTCTTTATTTTATGTGAATTTTTGACTGCTGATTATATTTTGTTCATCTGTAATTCTTGCCTTTGTTCCTTTTTATTGCTTAATGTGTTACTTTATTGTTTAGGAATATTCTTTTTATAGTCATAGTCCTTGATAAACTAAAAGGACCTTTTAATTTATTCCTCAAAAAAATTAGGGTCTTTTGACTGCTTATTCAGATAACCAGTTAGTTTTCTCGATTCCATGACAAACTTTTGTATTCAATATTACTAAAATACGCCAAACTTTTATAGATTTTTGGTTCCATTTTTGGAGTTGCTGCTGGATTTGTTGTGGGCAAGGAAGGACCTATGGTGCACACTGGTGCCTGCATAGCGAACTTACTTGGACAGGGAGGCTCTCGCAAATATCATTTAACCTGGAAATGGCTCAGATACTTTAAAAATGATCGAGATCGCAGGGATCTGATTACTTGTGGGGCTGCTGCTGGTGTGGCTGCTGCTTTCCGTGCACCAGTTGGTGGTGTTCTTTTTGCTCTTGAAGAAGCAGCCTCATGGTCTCTCTCTCCTTCCAATCAGCGCATGTCCTGTTGTTGCCAACATGTGTTCTGCTCTATTTAATTTCAGCATATACTCTATTGCATTGTTAAAGCATTCACATCACGATTTTAATCCGCCTTGATATATGTTATTTTTAATAAAGAATTCAAGAGGCATCTGAACTTTACTCTGTTGAAAAATATCTAAAAACCTATGACACTATAATATTTTTTTGAACAATCTGATTGCAGATGTGGGGATTTTTTTTTTTTTTGGTAGCTCCATTTTGTAACATTAGCAGGTTTTAGCTTGTGTTAATTCCTTCATGTACTCAGTTTGAGGAACTAATGTTTTCTTCCGTGGTATTAGGTGGCGGAGCGCTCTTCTTTGGAGGACTTTCTTCACAACCGCTGTTGTAGCTATGGTTTTGAGATCTCTCATACAATTTTGTAAGAGTGGAAACTGTGGATTATTTGGACAAGGAGGTCTGATCATATTTGATGTGAATTCAGCAATCCCTTCTTATAACACTCCCGATCTACTCGCAATTATGTTAATTGGAGTTCTTGGAGGCATTTTGGGAAGCCTTTACAATTATCTTGTGGATAAGGTCCTTAGGACATACAGCATCATTAATGAGTATGCCTGTTATGGAAATTACTTGCCCGATATAGATCGCTCTTCTTCCTTTTGGAATACTTTGTTAATCTCTTATGCTAGTAATGTTATACTTGTCAATTCCGCCACCTTGAGACTAATCTGGTGTCTGTTTCTTCTGAATCCCATTTTTAATTTTTGTTCATAATCATGGGAAAGATGCATGTTTTGCAGAATCGTGCTTTCTCCAATACACTGATTTCTTATAATTATTTATTTAAATATATGTAATCCTTTGCTGATAATTATCAATTACTTGTAGGAGAGGTCCTGCTTTGAAGATCCTGCTTGTCATCGTCATTTCTCTTCTAACTTCTTGTTGTGCTTTCGGCCTTCCATGGTTTGCAGCGTGCACTCCCTGCCCCACTGGCTTGGATGTGCAGTGCCCCACAATGGGACGTTCTGGCAACTACAAAATTTTCCAATGTCAGGAAGGGCACTACAATGATCTTGCCTCCCTTTTCCTTAACACCAATGATGATGCCATCCGTAATTTATTTAGTTCAAGAAACAAACACGAATTTCATATCTCCTCGCTATCTATTTTCTTTACTGCTATGTACTTCCTTGGTGTTATTACCTATGGTATTGCCATACCTTCCGGGCTCTTTATTCCTGTCATACTTGCTGGAGCCTCGTATGGGCGCCTTCTTGGGAGACTCTTGGGATCTTTTGCCAGTCTTGATGTTGGTCTCTTTGGCCTTCTTGGAGCTGCTTCATTTCTTGGTGGGACCATGAGAATGACAGTATCTCTCTGTGTCATACTCCTGGAACTTACTAATGATCTATTGATGCTCCCGTTAATGATGCTTGTTCTTCTTATTTCAAAAACTGTTGCAGACAGTTTCAACAAGGGTGTATATGACCAAATAGTGAAGATGAAGGGTTTGCCGTACATGGAAGCCCATGCTGAACCGTACATGAGGCAGCTTGTCGCTGGAGATGTTTTCTCTGGCCCCTTGATTTCATTTTTCAGTGTTGAGAAAGTAGGTAACATAGTGCATGCTCTGAGGATGACCAAGCATAATGGGTTTCCTGTGATTGATGAGCCACCATTCACTGATGCACCAGAATTGTGTGGCTTGGTTTTGAGGTCTCACTTGCTTGTTTTACTGAATGCAAAAAAGTTCACGAAGAACCGGGTCTTGATCAGATCTGAACTTCTAAGGATGTTTCATGCTTTTGATTTTGCAAAGCCAGGATCTGGAAAGGGGCTTAAGTTTGAAGATTTGGACATCAATGAGGAGGAAATGGAGATGTATGTTGATCTCCATCCAATTACTAATACATCTCCATACACAGTAGTAGAGACTATGTCTCTGGCCAAAGCTGCTGTCCTCTTTCGGGAACTTGGTCTCAGACACTTGTGTGTTGTCCCAAAGACACCAGGGGTAAGAAATTTCATTGTTTTCTATTTTTTCTTTGATATGAAAATGGAAATGATGCATCTCACATTCAAATAGAGATAGAACTGGGTGACTTAGTTTCGTTTCCCTGAGATGCTGAAGGAAATTGATAGATATAACCATGTGTTGGTTTAATGATATGCAGAGGCCTCCTATTGTTGGAATCTTGACGCGACACGACTTTATGCCAGAGCATGTTTTGGGACTCTACCCACATATCTTTCCCCACAAGTACGCTTGAACAATGAACCCTGTTGCTGTCACATGACATGTCTTGGTTGACATTGTAAACGTCTTCTTTAAGACAGATCGCCCAAAGAAAGGCGTCTTGTTTTTCCTGTCTAGGAATTCCTTATTGGTGGCTTACAAGGTTTGAGGCCCTCACTTCCAACATTCATATATGTGTGTATATATAATTTCACATTTATTATGGACTGGGATTTATTCTAATATATAGAAAATAATTTTATCTTCAATCATTTCGAATTTTTCATTGTGATATAGACATTTAAATTTGTTGAATGACATTTGGATGCTCATAGATTAGTCCTCTTGCAATTGCTGTTGCAAAAACATTTTATCACATTTCTGAGATTAATTTGTCTTTCCTTTATCAACAATTAAAGCAAAGAGCATAGCTTGGTCTCCAACTCGACCAAGATCATGATCACTAAGCTCAACCAACATTAGTATCAATTTAGTCTCGATTCCTGCATCTTAAACTAGAAATGTTTCTTATAAGCTAGCTAGCAATTTTGTCTGAGGATATACTGGATACCTATCCTTAGTCACTACATTCAGTGCTCTTCCATTTTCATGTACTATAAACTGTGAAACGACTCCTGGATTTTCCTCAATTATAGCTCCAAACTAGCATCCCCCTGAATTAGAGAACCTCCAAGAAAGCCGATAAGCGATTCACTCAATATCTGCTGCTCTATAAGTTATACTTTGGAGCCAACTATGACTGAGGGAATGAGCACTAGATCCATAACCTGCAGGAAAATGGTTTAAATTATACTGAGGAACTGGAAAAAGCTTCCCAAATAGGGAAGAAATTTCACATTTAAAAATGGGAACGAGTTCCTTAGGTAAGTTCTCCCTCCAAAAAGGAAAGATTAAGAAGTCCTCTTTCCCTGTAAAAAATGCAAGATATGAAATAATATGACAGAATTAATACAGATGGGAGGATTTGATTCAGAATGGAATTAAGAATTTATGGAAGAGGACATTGCAGATGATTTAGAAGAAGAAGAAGAAGAATGGGATTTGATCATATCACACTATCCAGTCTTGTGCTTTTAGTGCTAGTTAAAAAATTGTATTACCTTTAAAAATATTATTTGTCAGGTACGGTGTGGAACTTATTGCCATTATGTAGTCATCTAGGTTGATGCTAAGCATCTTGGGGTTAAAATTAAATAGCATTACCCACAACTTTTATCACAATAAATACTATTTTGAAAAAAATTAGAACTGAACTCTCTAATCTTTCACATGGTGTGATTATCGGTACCCAACCTTTAGAAGTGAAGTATGGGTTCTCAACCCATTTATATCAATGAATATGGATCTCCACGTGATTGAAGCCACCAATTTGGATGATAAAATTATACGCGACTTTCATGTTACTTAAAGTTTGAGGGAGAAATTGTTAAACCATTTAATCTCTCTCCAATTCAATTGAAAGTTGCTTGTGATTTTGTCATTCGCATTTACAGTTTCGATCACGTATGGGCAGAGGCGGACCCGGGGGTCCTAGGGGGCACGTCCAAAATTTTGGGATTTTTTATTTTTTATTTTTATAAAATCATGTTTGGTATCGATTGAAATCTAAATTTTACTCTAAATCAAAATTAACAATTAATTTTAATAACATATTTCATGGAATCCATAAATGTTTTAACTTTTATCAAAATTTATTAAAAATTTGATGTTAATCTCCACCAAACAAAGGTAAAATCACAACAAATTTGAATTTCGATAACATGCTAATTTTAAAAATTATCCAACAATCGTACGCTAATCGAATCTACGAGTTTATTGTGTCATCTCAAAACTTATTTTGAGAACTACATTATGGACATATCGAATAGTCCATATAAATATCAAAAATAGTTAATAATACGTTAAACGTGAATCGTACGCTAATCGAATCTACGAGTTTATTGTGTCATCTCAAAACTTATTTTGAGAACTACATTATGGACATATCGAATAGTCCAAACAGATATCGAAAATAGTTAAAAATACGTTAAACGTGAATCTTAAAAAAAGACGTCTAAATTATATTTTTTAAAAAAATTCAATTATTTCATTAACATTTATTTTGCGATACAAATTTCTCAATGTAATTTTCATCATTTTATTAGGAAATTTTATATGGAATATGACATAAAAAAATTCAGAATTTTACATCCAAAAAAGTCATATCCCATGTAAATTTTTAGATGTAAAATTACATGAGGTATGATTTTTTTGGACGCAAATTTTCGAGTGTAAAATTTCTTCCAACTTCTTTACAAGTTCGATTGTGCCCCCCTAACCTTAAACTTCTGCGTCCGCCCCTGCGTATGGGCTTGAAGTTAAATATTTAAATTGGTTTGGGACTTGGAACTTAAAAAGTTGTGGACTCGTAACTTAATCACGTGAAAGGTTGAGGAGCTCAACACTAAATTTTTCCTTTATTCTTCATTTTTTGTTTTTTGGGCGAAGTGGGCCTCTCAAACCATGTTTGTGTGATTGGTCTTGTAGATATATTTCGGCATGTAGTCTATAGCCGAAGCAGAACAATGTTATAGGTACAAAATAGGATAATTCTTTTGTAATATGGCCAATGATGTAGAGTGAATAAAAAAATTGATTAATTATGTGAATATGAGATCCATTCTATTGACTTTTTATGATTTACTATTGTTATCATGTAGTGCATGCTCACTATTGTTTTGAGAGGTGCATATATGTCCAAAGTCCATATGCAATATGTGCACTTTTTGTACCTACGTGGTATATTTTTTGAATCATGTAACTTTGTTGTGATCAATATGCATTTAAGCGTATGTTTGTTTATAATTTTTTCAAAATTGATCTTTTCCCACCTGAAAATGGGTCTCACTGTGGAATGTTAAGTCAAAAAAGACGGCTCAACGATCCAAAAAAATTATTAAAATGGGAAACCAACGGACGCAAATAAAAATCAGAAGGCAGAAATTCATTATGAATACATAATGCAAAAGATTTGACGAAGAACGTGTTGGTGGGAAAATTGTACCAGGACTTTAAAACATTTTTAAAAGTGTAGCTGAGTCCCAAATCCTTTATTTTTGGCACTATCCTTAAATGTTTGCAAAAATATGCAGTACAAGGACTTGTGGATGGTAAACTTCTAAAAGTCCGTTAAATTGGGATGTGTATGATTGATTTTTCAAAGTGTCAATGAGTACCTTCTTAATTTTGTTAGAATGACTAAAAAAAAAACATAAAGATGGGGATAATAATGCAATATTTTTTTTTTTTAAATGTAGTTTCCACATACATCCCACTCCGCCTCCGCCAGGCACCGAGGGGTTCTCCTTGATGGCATTATCGCAAGTCGAGATCATTTGGATCCCACCATAATTTACTCAACATTGTGTCTCCTACTTGTGTCCACATTCATCTCTCACAAAAATATGAAAAAACCATCAACTACCAAGTCGATGATGAACACAAAAAATTTACATTGACAACCAGTCAAACCTTGAGGTGATTGGCTTAATAAAGGTTCGCAATACATGACAATAATTCACTATTGTTAAACGGCGAGAAGGATTCCTATCTAATGTGCAGAAAGCTCCTCATGTCAATGAATCTGCAGATGTGAATGTGTTCATGTCATATTATACAGTGAGAGACGCACCATTGTCTGCGGATGTAAGATTAAGAATCATTGTAGCTGCCTTTGGAGCCCTGTTGAAAATGAGGTGAAAAACTTAGGAAACCAGAACATTTACACCTCAGCAGCAAGTGAAATTCTCAACCTGAAATCCCTGATTTTGATTAACACACACACACACACACATATCTCAAACCGCCATGGGTCAAAACCATCATTTCAGAAAGATCATATTTAATTTATTTGCTTGAAGGAATCCCTTGTTTAATGATTTAAAAGAACAGGAAGATTTTGACAGTATACCAATTTTCTTAATCTTGTTCTCTAATGTACCTTAATTGCTCGTGAACACTGCAGAATTTTCAAAATAACCACTCAACGATCAAGTTTTAATTCACCAA
>CAIGRN010115028.1:0-11939 GCA_903798345.1 Fraxinus anomala
TTTCTCTTTTAGTTAGCTCAGATTTTCGTGGACGATATTTTAAAAATAAGAGCACTAGAGTAATTTTTCATGATTGCATCCCCATATTAATAGATTTTTTTAGGGAGACATTTAAAAAAAAAAAGACTAGTCATAAAAATTGAGAATCGATCTAAAAACCAATCCGAAATATGTAAAATACTTAAAAATCTAAAATAACCCCACAATCCATTGGTTCACCTTGTTAGGTTTGAGTTGTTTTATGTTATTGGCAAATTCTGTGAATAAAATGACTTAATTATATATGTTGAAAAAGTTCAAGGAATAATGTGCAAATAGTTCAAAAGTTAGCTTGTAGGTCTTAGGTTTCGAGTTTGGAACAAGGAGGAAAACGGTGCAGATTTTCGCTAGACTGTCGCCAAGTGTTAGCTCGAGCTACAAAAGCAGAAACATTGTCGCTAGACTGTCATTCCTCCTTCGCTCGAGAGACGACTGTCGCTCGACTGTCGCTAAGCCCTCGCTCGAGCGATAGTACTGTCCGAAAAAAATTTATTTCACAATTTATAGGCTTTTCCCCGGCCCATTCGTTTCCTAACATACCTATAAATACCAAAACACATATAAATGTAAGTCGAGTTGGTTGACCATTGAGAGAGCTTCACCTGTGAGAGACTTATCATATTCCATCTTTCAACTCCATCCATTGTGATTGTTTTGGTGATAAAACATCGTTCTTATAATTCAAATACCAAATCACTATTTCCTCTACATCTGGTCAGAGTTCTGAAGATCGAAGAAAGTTGATAGGAGTTCCTGTTTATGAAGAATGGGTCGTTCTTCGTGATCCACGGGAGATAAACAAATCTACAAGGCTTGGAGTGTTGCAGGATAGCAGATTCCAAGGAGAGCTTTGACAACAACAGCTAAGGATTGGTGCAGGAGAGCACGGGATCCGCAGAGAGCTGTAAGGAGTGCAGTCGGGTGATCAGATAGTATGGGTCGTCTAGTCTGATAGACTGTAATTTGTTATATTCGTTTATAATGGATTGACTAGCAAAGTGGTAGGAGTTTTTCCCAGTTGAATTTCTTAGTGATCATACTGTTGTTCATTTATTGTTTTATATTATGAATGTATGATCTATGGTATTTAAATATATGACTAATATGACTTGCATATTTAATCTTGTAGAAAAGAATTAAAAAGTGACTTGTTATTTAATTCATTAGTATTTTTAAATGTTATTCATTTATTGCTTTATATTATGAATGTATGATCTGTGGTATTTAAATTTAGGACTAATATGACTTGCATGTTTAATCATCTAGAAAAGAATTAAAAAGTGACTTGTTGCTATTTAATTCGTTTGTATTTTTAAATTCCGCATATTACACCTATTCACCATAATCTTGTGTTGTTAGGGTCGAACTTGCTTTTTCAATTGGTATCAGAGTCTTAAATCGATTCCTGACCCTTGTTTGTTAAGTCTAGATGAGCCATTATTTGTCCGTGCCTCCATTTTTCGACGGAAGCAATTATGCCTACTGGAAAGTTCGAATAAGAACTTTTCTTAAGGCTTTGAATGAACGTGTTTGGATAAGTGTTCAAAATGGATGGGCTCTGCCTACAAATACTGTTGGTGGTGTAGCTACAATATTTCACTGTGGTCGAAAATGAATTTGGATGAGTGAAATTGGAACAGTAAGGGCCTTCATGCACTTTTTATGGCTGTGTCTGCTGAAGAGTTTAGGCGTGTATTGATGTGTGAAACTGCTAAGGAAGTTTGGGATATTTTAGAAACCATACATGAGGGAACTCAAGCTGTTATGAACTCTAAATTGCAGATGTTAACAACTAGATTTGAAGAGATTAGAATGAGAGAAGATAAGATGTTTGATGCCTTCTATGCGAGCTTAAACGACATAGTGAACTCTAGTTTCAACCTAGGTGAGAGAATCCCATAATCTAGTTTCAACTTAGGTGAGAGAATCTCAAAGTCTAAAATTGTTAGAAAAGTCTTTAGATCCCTACCCGAGAGGTTTAGATCTAAGATTACTGCAATTGAAAAAAGTAAGGACATAGATTTCATTAAGATAGATGAATTAGTTCGGTTCCTTCAGACGTATGAGCTAACCTTGGATGATCATGTTAAAGATAAATCTCTGGCCATGAAATTCATGAGAAATATCCGGGCCGAATCTTCTGATTTTGATTCACCGATTGATGAGACGTTAGGTTACTTGGCTAAAAAATTCCAAAAAATGTTTAGGAAGAAAAATAACCCTCAAGAGAAATACAAAACTGGACCGAGTGAATCTAGGAGAAAATCTAAATGGGGAGAAGGCTGTGAATCTTCTGATTTTGATTCACCGATTGTAAAGGTTTCGGTCATGTGAAGAGAGAGTGCCCTATTACTAGGAGAAGGCTGTGAATGCTACTCTTACTGATGACGAGTCTAACTAGGATACTCAGAGTGAGAAATCCAATCACGCAAAAAGTGGAAGGTATATTGCATTTACTACTAAGATTAGGAAGGAATCTAATAAGGAGAGTGAGAAGGCCGAGAACGTAAGTAGTGGTGAGGATTCGGATGAAGAGCTCATAAGTGAGGAAGATATCCAAGAGGCTTATAATAAAATGTATGAGGAGAGTCTTAAAATTCTTACTAAAAACAAGTCCTTGAGTGCGAAGAATAAGGAACTTGAATTGGAAAAAGTAAATAAAGATTAATTTTTTTACCTACACGAACAGGTTGGAGAACCTATATTGCTCACAAGAAGCAATCAGATAAAAAGATCAATCAACATATAATACATTTATTAAGAAGACTCTAAAAGATCAAGATTTTTGCCACGAGGCACACGATCCATAAAATAAAAATCTAAAAATCAAATTAACAATAAGCCAAATAAAGCATTAGTCGAGAACACCAAAAAGATCACACTTCAAATTAATTTAAAACAAAAATGAACCAAAAATATACCTCTGATATACCTCCATTCATAAGGTTTGAGCACTGCTTTTCCATACATGTAGCTCGAAACAGTTGGGAGGACAAAATCTTACCAGGGATGAAGATTGAAGAGAGAAGTAATTTTCAGAGCACGACACGGGAGCTTTGGAAGATCCAGAGAGAAAGAATTATATTAGGGAAAGGGCTAATGACTTCGTCTATTTTTCCCTTGTATAAAGATTGGCATTGACGTAAGATTGTTGCATCCTTCAGATATTGATGACGGACACACTATGGCACCATACAAATCTGTGGACAATGAAAAAGAATCTTATCAAGAAGAAATTAGCATACCATGATATACTTTATTCAGATCCTATCTTTGTAGCTTTATCAGGATGGTAATTCAATACATTATCCACCATGTATGGTTAATCATCTCCACATATAGGATCACCATCATTGCACTTTCACAAAAAAGTTTGTAGGTTAGATTTCATATTTGTATTTATCAATTTACCCTAATAAGAAATTCAATCTTGAAATCTGAGTAAACAAATTAAGTAGAAGTGTTCCACCACCAGGGGAACACAAAGATATAAGGATAAGTAATAGTTCAGATGAACACAAAATAATAGTATTACTTTCAAAGTTTTTAGATGCTCAAACTATAAATGTATTCAATGTCTAAGAGCCACGTATTCCTTGAGTTTCTGTAAGGATAGTATCATTGAAAAATTGATTTGTGTTCTCAACAGTTGCATTTTCCTTTTGCAAGGAAGTAACATTAGTGTAAAAATTTTATTATTATTTTTTAAAAGTTAAAAACACTATTTAAAGCTAAATTATATATCAAGTATAAATCACTAGGTTCAAATTCCATCTAAGTAACTATGGGGTTGGAATGTTATTTGTAGATGATTCTCTAATAATTTCCTTTATTCTTTTTACTTTGCTCTTCCTGACTTCATATGGCTTGTGCTGAGCTTATGATATATACACTTTTCTAGTAAGAAAACATTTGGTTGAGCTAAAAAAGTTCACTTGTAAGTAGGACCCATTTACCCCCATTAAAACTATAATACATTTTTCTCTCTCCTTTTTTCAATCACACATTCTCCAATAAAATAATATTACACACAAATCGAAAACTTTTCCTACTTTTTTAACCACCCCTTCTTCAAAAAAATACGATTCCAAAAATTATAATACTAAATAATAGGGGCTAAACGGGGGCTAAATAAGTTTGAAAATATGATTTTTCATTATTGATACAATTAGAAATGAGTACGTTAATATTGGAAGTATGGTAAGAGTTACTTTCAAAATAAGCAAGATTTTTATTAATTCAAAGTATTTTATCCAAACATGTTTGGAAACAAGGAACTTTTTGCCTTGTGCCCATGCTATACCTCAATATCATCACCACCTAGCCAATCCAATTTTGTATCTAACCCAAATGAAATATTGAGACCATTTGGCAAACTGGATATTGTGGCCTAAAAATGCATGCTACCTCCAACATTATTTGGGATAATCTTGCAGCACATGTCACAATATTAGAGTGATTAATTAACTAATCCCACCACTTCTTTTCTAGGAGCTTTGGTNAACTGGATATTGTGGCCTAAAAATGTATGCTACCTCCAACATTATTTGGGATAATCTTGCAGCACATGTCACAATATTAGAGTGATTAATTAACTAATCCCACCACTTCTTTTCTAGGAGCTTTGGTTGGCCAGAAATTCTACAAGATTTAAGAATGAGGCCGTAAACTTGCACGGAATTTGTGCTAAAGTAAAATGTTGGCTAAACGAATTGAATGGTATGCTAAAACCAAAGAAATTGTCTCTTTCTTTGTACTATTCATAGGCTCCACACATCCCTATGGTGCCAATACGAGTCAAAGCTCCATTTCTTGTAAAATGGTTCCCTCCACAATATGCTTTTTATAAACTAAATATTGATGGTGCTAGTGCTCCAAATGCAGGCCAAGCTAGTTATGGTGGATTGCTTCGGGATTGGCAGAGGAAAGTAATTTTTGGGTTCTATTATTCTCTTGGGGTTGGTACTAACACTTTAGCGGTGGTATCAGCTCTTAAAATAGGCTTTCAAATATGCTGTCCTTGGCATAAAGAGGATTGCTATAGAAACATTTTCTAATATGGTGGTTCATTGGTTTCACCATTATGTTACCATACCTTCATCTGTTCGGCTAATTTGGGAGGATATTTTAGAGTTTGCTCATGTTATATCTATTGATATATCACATATTTATTAAGAAGCAAACTAAGTAGCAGATTCTTCAGCGCATCTTGGTTCTCAAGGTCGTTCAAATTTCTTAGAATCAATCTCTAGTTTCCATGTTTCTACAATTGGTTGCATTCTTTTAGATAAATATAATTTGCCTTCTTTTCGCTTTTCGTAATTAATTATAACCATGGTTTTAATCTACCACAAGTGAGGGTTTACCAATAAAACCCGAAGGTTATTACTAAAAAAAAAAACTTACGTTGCTTCAGGTCTTCCATGTTTATAAGCCGAATCAAGATTTCCGTTAAATTAGAATAGTGTATTTCGCTCCTTGTGAGACCTACACAAATAATATCCTTTGCCTATACTCAATTAAGGGTAAACGAAAACAAGAATTAACCACATAACCGCAACAGCACAAGTAGGACTCAATCTATTAATGAATAATGATTGATCCAGGTTCCTGGCCCAAAGTTTAGCATTCAGGGAACCTTCATCGGGCTGCTTCCAGTAATCAGAGTGTTTAAGGGAAGATTCAAAGATAATATCTTTATATTTCTTCTGAAAAGTACACAAAAGAACCAAAAGAAAGGTAAGGAACAGTTGGGGCTGTGTCTATAATTACATGATATGCTTATGGAGGACTGTGGGCTAGTCATAGCAACTACACAAAATTTTAAAGTAACAAACGGAGTTCGATTATGTCAAAAAGTTGATTGCTACTAAAATGGATAATTCAGATTCCTTGACATTTTATATGAAGAGGAGCAGCAAGAACATGTGGAGGAAAATACTTTTGTTGGTAAGATCCAGAATGACGTTTAACAGATTGAGGAACTATTTTCCTTCATTGAACTAAAACTCATTTGCTCTTCTTTTAAGAGATGGCCAACAAAGAACATTAGAAGCCTGACTTTGGAAATTTATTTTTGCAACTAGAATAACAAGACCAGTAAAGTGCCAAAACTTATAGCCATCATCACAAGACCTAGATATCTTAGGAGTACGAATATCATCATTTATATAGATATATCGCAAAGACACTTCCTTTCCTAATATCTCTCGCAGAAATACCATCAAGTGTTTGGTTCCATATTGATACTTGAGATCCTAAATACATGAGATAATTACATAATTACTATCGATACCTACGTACTAGATCCATGGCATGACAAATGTTAGGACAAGTGTACATCATAGCATACTTTTAACTCCTAATCGTACTAGACATGGTTCGAGACATGGTTCGTTGGATATTTATTTGCGTACTTATGGAGTCTTTGAACATGTATGAAGACTCATATGGTCACCTTTCGATATAGGAGTATGAACATGGTAGCATTTCTACAGTTATAAATATTCTAGAATCTTTATAGTGTACAACTCTTGTGATAGAGAAAGAAGACTGGCATAATCTTTTTAACACAAAATATACAATTTGCTAAACACAGGTCTTTCGTCTCAAAGATTAAGGACAACTATTTCAAAATGGTCTCAATACATTCATTCTCATGTTTAGCCAATATAATGTCATCAAAATCAAAATTAGAATTGTAACCTACCATCATACCTTTACATAAATACAATAATTTTTATCCACATTATGAAATTTTGTACGAGATTTAAACCATATTAAAACTCAAGTACCACTATGAAGATGAGTGCATTAGGCTGCAAGTGTAACTATAAAGTTACCACAATCCTATAAAAGCTTTCAACATGAAATTTACAAATCGATTCAATAGCAGAGAAATGTTTGATTAAATTATTTGAAGAACTAAACCTTAATTATGGTCTCCATGTTCCCAAGTTAGCTTGTAATCTTTTGTCTGTGAGTAAAATAACTAAAGATTCTAATTGCCGAGTGATTTTTTGTGATTCTTATTGTGAATTTCAGGACCAAACCTCGGGGAAGAAGATTGGCAGTGCTAAGTTGATTGGTGGCCTTTACTACTTTGATGAGGATTTCTTTGGGAATAAAAAGGCTCAGGGCCTTAGTAGTGTTAGTTCTAATTCTGCGTATGAACAAATAATGTTTTGGCTTTTAAGAGTGGGACATCATAGGTTCCCTTATCTTAAACACTTGTTTCCTACTTTATTTAAGGGTTTGGATTTTTCATCATTTTATTGTGAAAGTTGTTCTTTATCTAAGAGTCATCGTACTACGTATTCGCCAAAACCTATTATTCTTTCAAAACCATTTTATTTAGTACATAGTGATGTTTGGGGACCTTCAAGAGTCACTACTATTTCAAAGAAAAAATGGTTTGTCACGTTCATAGATGATCACACCCGTCTATGTTGGGTTTACCTAATGAGTGAAAAATCCGAAGTTGGAAAAGTTTTTAAAGATTTTTACACAATTGTTGAAACTCAATTTCAAAAGAAAATTAGGGTTCTTCACAATGATAATGGAACGGAATACTATAAAGGTATTTTGGAAAAAAATTTGAAAGAAAAATGTATTCATCACCAGTCCACTTGTGTAGATACTCCTCAACAAAATGGGTGATAAGTGTGTTTTGCGTACTTATTTAAGCCACAAAACATGGAAAATTGTTGATGTATATGTTGAAATATGACTTAATTCGATATAATTTATGCTTGTAGGATTACATTGATGGACATAATGAAGAGTATACGAAAACAAGCGAAAAAGGGCCAAAATGGAAGAGAATGAAAATTTGGGGACCAAAATGTAATTATTCAAAAGCTGACCCGATTGGTGAATCAAGTATGGAACTGTACCAAGTAACAAATTGTGATATCATGGAGTGCTAGAAGAAGGAAGAGGAGGAAGGAAGGCCAAAAAGTAGGTGAAACAAAACTTGGGGACCAAAATGAACAAGATTGGAAATGACTTCTACCATGCGTTCGCATGGTAGAAACTCCATGCAGTCGCCCAAGTGTTAACAGGAGAAAATTGGACCAATTCACTTGATCCATGCGATCGCATGGTTCAATTGCGGCGCGAAATTTCTGGTTTCCTTATTTGACCAAATCTCCTATCGAAAGGTATCTTAACGCCCTATATAACCCTAATCTCGTCCAGAAAAAGTTTTTACGCAACTTTAGAGAAAAAAGTAGGCATTGAAGAGCAAGGAAGAAGGTATAAACCGAGAGAATTCAATCCATGATTCAAGATTTCAAGATTTAGATTCAAGAATTGGGTGATGTCTTTTCCTACATATTTTCCTTGTTCTTTTATTTTATTCATGTTAGGCTAGATTTTTATTGTACTAGGTGAACGATGATCCTTGCAATGTGAACTTTGAATTCTTTGTTTTGCAATTTGACTCCAAAACATGAATGATTGATGGTGAATGATTTATATACACTTTAATATCTCCATGATTAAATGCATGTGATTATGTGAGTAGATGAACCTCGCAATGTGACCTTTTTAATTCTCTATTTTTCAATTTGATATTCAAACACGATTGATGAATGTTGAACGATTTATATACCCTTTCTTTCCTCAATAGTTAAATGCATGTAATTATGTAAGTTTAGGTGATCTATTTCATGCATTCGAAAAGAAGGGAAGTAGATCCGACAATGTATAAGTCATCGTAAGGTCCGATAGGGAATAGAAATATACCGCTATGCCCTACGTGAATCTTTAAGTGTTTACAAAACGTCATGTATTCTTGTTTATTAATGTTTGTCATAGAAATATAGTCAAATGGTATGCTAGAATATGTTCAATTACACTCGAGAGAGATTATTGAATAGTTTAGGAACATTGATTCTTAACATAATTCGTCGTGTTGTCAAATTGTGGAATACGGGTTAAAATTGAACTTGCTTGGTGATTCGGGATCCTAGTGCGCTTTTTATAAATTAATTTCTTCAAGTATTTGCATTCAAATTTTACTTTGCATTTTAGTTTATTTACATTCATATAAATTTGTATTCGTAGTATAATTTAGATAATTTCGCGTTTCAATCATCTATTCGAAATACTTGGTTTTAGTTAAGGTCGAGATAAGTGAAACTCGAGGTAACTCAATCCCTGTGGGAAAAACATTCGGACTTAAAAATCCATTTTATTACTTGAGCGATCCATACACTTGCTGTAATCAAAGTCGAATACATTTTCGGCGTGTCAATGGGATTGCTGAAAGAAAAAATAAACATTTACTTGAAGTAACACGTGCTATAATGTTTTCGATGAATATTCTAAAATATCTTTGGGGGGAAGCCATTTTAACTGCAACTTATTTAATTAACAGGATGCCTACACGTGTTTTAAAATATAGCACACCTCTACAATGTTTTAAAAAATGTTTTCCCTTCTCTAGAATGCACTCAGATTTACCTCTAAAGGTAAATCTGTTTTAAATCTGTCTTTGGCTGTACTGTCTTTATTCGTATACCTAATAACACTCAGTCCAAACTTGATCTTAGGGCAGAAAAATGTGTGTTCATAGGGTATGCCTCCAATAAAAAGGGATATAAGTGCTATAATCCTCAAACAAGGAAAATTTATGTGAACAATGTGAGAATAGTGAAGGAAGTTCTCGTAATATAATGTCGAACATTACTGTATCTGAAACAGGGGGAGAATCACTACTACAGCCGAATCAAAATGATTCTAACACTGAGCTTCTGGTTTATACTCAGAGAAAACGTCATCAAAAGAGTCAAAGGCAGCAAGTTACTCTTGGTAATGATCAATCACAACCCTCGGGGATTGGACCTGCAAATATGGTATGTCTGATCCTAACGCATCTTCAGTTCCCATCATTTTCCCTGGCAAAGAATAATCAGACCTTAATATTCCCATTGCTATTAGAAAAAGAATCCGAAATCGCACTAGGAATCCTAGATATCCCATTGCTCAATATCTTTCTTATGACAAACTTTCTCACACTCATAGGGCATTTACCTCAAAAATCTCACACTTGTTTGTCCCAAGAAACATTCAGGAAGCTCTTCGTGATCCAAACTGGAAATTAGCAGTGATGGAAGAGGTGAATGCTCTTATGAGAAGTGGTAGTTGAGAGATAGTTGACTTGCCTAAGGAGAAGAAGACTGTAGGTTGCAAATGGGTCTTTGCTGTGAAGTGTAAAGTGGATGGTAGCATAGAAAGGTATAAGGCAAGATTAGTAGCTAAGGGGTTCACTCAAACCTATGGGATTGATTATCAGAGACCTTTGCTCCAGTAGCCAAGATAAACTCTATTATCTTTGGCTGTAAATTTGAACTAGCCATTACACCAATTGGATGTAAAAAAATGCCATTTTAAATGGTGATCTTGAGGAAGATGTTTTTGTAAGTCTTCCACCCGGTTTTGAGAAGAATTTGGGATCAAAGAAAGTCTGTAGACTAAAGAAGTCGTTGTATGGCCTCAAGCAGTCCCCTAGAGCTTGGTTTGTGAGATTTGGGAAATCGGTGAAAAATTGTGGTTATTGTCAAAGCCTAGCTGATCATACCATGTTCTATAAACATGGTAGAGAAGGAAGAGTTGCTATACTAATTGTTTATGTGGATGATATAGTCATGACAGGTGATGACAGTGAAGAACTAGAAAGACTGAAGAAGAGACTTGCAGCTGACTTCGAGATCAAGGATTTAGGGACATTGAAATACTTTCTTGGGATGGAGTTTGCTAGATCCAAAGAAGATTTATTTGTGAATCAACGTAAATATTTCCTTGATTTGCTTAATGAAACAGGCTTGCTAGGGTGTAAACCAACAGAAACACCTATTGAGCTCAACCTCAAATTACAGCTTCCTAAACCTGAAGAAGTCCTGGACAGAGAACAATACCAGAGATTTGTTGGAAAACTGATTTACTTGTTGCATACTCGTCTAGATATAGCATTTGCAGTTAGCATGGTTAGTCAATTTATGCATTCGCCTGGACAATAACACTTCAATGCAGTCTATAGATTTCTCATGTATTTGAAAGGGACTCCTGGAAGAGGTTTGTTATTCAAGAATCATGGGCACTTGCAAGTTAAAGCCTATACTGATGCGGATTGGGCTGGAAGTGTTGCTGATAGACGATCAACTTCTGGCTATTGCACATTTGTTCGTGGCAATCTTGTTAATGGCGAAGTAAGAAGCAGAATGTGGTGGCGAGAAGCAGTGCAGAAGCTGAGTTTAGATCAGTTGCTCATGGGATTTGTGAGGTGTTGTGGATTAAGAGACTCTTGGAAGAATTGAAAGTTTCTAATCCACTACCCATGAAAGTGTATTGTGACAAGAAATCTGCCATTTCAATTGCACATAATCCAATGCTTCATGATAGAACAAAGAATGTGGAGGTCGACAAACACTTCATCAAGGAAAAACTAGAGAAAGGATTGATCTGTATGCCTTACATTCCCACTACTCAGCAAGTTGCAGATGTGCTTACTAAGGGGCTTCCTACTGGGCAATTCTACGAGCTAATTGGCAAGCGGGCTATGGGGGATATCTTCAAACCAGCTTGAGGGGGAGTGTAGAAAAGGAAAGAATTATTTTTATGGATTCTCCTCTATAAGAGAAATCTGTGTAACTCTTTACAAAATAGAGAAAAATACAGAAAAGGTTTCAAATACATAATCATTTCTCTAGCAAATCAAGTAAACATAGCTATTAGAGAAATTATATGAAGAAGAAAAGTTAAGATCACTTGGATTACTCGACACTAACTCTGTTTACAACTTTTAGGAATCTCGCCTTACATTGTTGTTTTTTAGTTTAATGTTTATTTTCTTTAGAGTGGACCTTTTATAGAAAATAAATTTATGTTGTGAATAT
>CAIGRN010115029.1:0-13030 GCA_903798345.1 Fraxinus anomala
CGATCACCAAGACCTCTTCTCACGGCGGCGACGGGATAGTCATCGGTGGAGAAAGAAAAGGGTGACGTTGATTGTTGGGTTTGTGAATTTGAATTTGTAGAGATTTCCACCCTTCCTGAAGATGCCGCCATTAGAAAGAGAGACTAAAAAAATGGATTGGATTGGTGAAGGAGAAGAATGTAAAAATGTATACGTAATTTGCAAAGCGCTCGTTTATGTTCGTCCATGGTTTGACACTACATAAAAATAAAAAGAATTCGTGTATATTTCATGGGTTACATTTTAATGTACATTGTGTGCAAATTTTAAAAGTATTGAACAAGATAATATGTTGTTTTTAAAAATTGTCTAAATACGTGTCAATAACACAATATAAAAAATAATATAAAATAACAACGAGGATTGGATGGATGATAAAAAAAGATTTTGAGTAGTAAACAGTGATTTAATTGATCGGATATTTGGGCTGTCAAATAAGGTGGCTGAGATTTCTAAAAGAACGCGTGTTTTATATTTGTGGGTCCCAGCCATTCCTCTCAATTTCAATATAAAATTATTAAATACTTTATTAATATTTATTGAAAAATTTAGAAATTGATAATTTATAGGGATGACATTTGGTAATTAATCTAGGTTAGGAATTATTGAAAGTCATTAGTTGGTTATCATTCTCTACGCCAAAGTTTTCAAAAAGTGATAATTACATAAAATCAGGTGTTTAAAAATTAATTTTTAAAAATCAAATCAAAAATTTATTTATTTAAAAATCAGGTATTATATTAAAACAACCCTAATTCATAACCTAATTTTTCCCTCACTTCCTTTTCCTCTCACGGCCGCGCCTCTTCCTCTTCCCTTCATCCCTTCTCCCTCCTTCCCCTCCCCTTCCCCCCCTCGTCTCTCACTCCATTTCCCAACTGCAGCGTCGCGACGATGCTGCTCTGAACGGTAACAGCGTCGACGCTTCCTCCTCTTTTCCTTACTTTCCTCCTCCCTTCTCCCTCCCATTCTTTCCCCGTCTCTCCCTCGTCTCCTTCATCTCTCACTCCATTTCCCAAGTGCAGCGTCGCAACGAAGCTGCTCTGAACAGTAGCGGCGTCGCGACGCTGTTGCAGTTCGCGACAGCATCGATGTTGTCGCCATTCGCAAGCTCAACGGTATGGGCTAATCGGGGGCTGATTCCGTCGCTGCAAGAAAGGTCCAACGGTATGGGCTCCTCGATCTGAGCGTCGCTGTGGTTGGTAAGTTTGTGTTGTGATGGTGGTGCGGTGCGGTGGAGCTAGGTAGGATGGCGATGGTGGTTGTTGGCAGTGGTGATTTTGGGGTGGTATTAGTGAGGTTGTGTGGTCATGGTAATGCGGTGGATCTAGGTAGGACGTGCAGCAATGGTGATGGTAGTCGTGTGCTCGTGTTGGCAGTGGTGACTCTGGATTGGGCTGGTGTGGTGTTTTGTGTGGTGGTGGCGGCGGTCATGGATGTGGTTACGGCGATGGGTGGTGTTTTGAGTGGTGGTGACGTCTGTTGTGGATGTGATTTTGTAGTGAAAATGGTGATTTTGTAGGTGAGGAGGAGATTGTGTGTTGTTAATGTTGGTGTTGGTTAGTGGTTGTGGTGGAAGTGATAGTGTCAGTGGTCTGTGACCAAGTATTTGGTTATCTGTGATATAAAAATTTGACAAAAAAATAATCTGTAACCAGCAAATTTGAAAATATGTGACCAATAAAATTAATTGCGACCTATAAATTTTTGATTTGTGACCTCGAAATAATTTGTGACCAATTAATTTGACAATATGTGACAAATAAATAAATTGTGATCTATACTTATGTATATGTGATCATTAATTATATAATTATGAATTTATTGTATTTAAATAATAAATATTTTTAATTAATTAGTTAAATACCTGATTTTTGCAATTTTTAAACTTGAAACCTGATTTTTGCATTGGTGAAACTTAAAACCTGATCTATGAATTTTTCCATTTCGAAAATAAAAGCAAAATACGGTCCATACTCTAAAAATTCGTTGATTCGATTTGAATACTGAAAATTTGATCATAAAATAATTGTTAGTTCAAAATAAATTCAAAGTATTGTCCATCATTTGTTCACGACTCATTTTTAATTTATTTATAATTTAAAATCGTTTATAAACACACACTGCACATATATCATTGCTTACTAGCTGCTTTCATCCCTTCCAACGCAACATCAATAAAAAGAAAGAGGAATTCTTAACTATTAAAGTCATGGTAGCAAGCCATAAGCGAGCCTTGTCCTACTATTAGGAGCGATGGACCCTTCTACGCTTCGTGAATCCTTTGTTACCTAATTCCCTAAAAGACCTCATAGTTGGGCCGTACCTTCCCTAGGTGTCAAATGTGACAAAACCCCCTCTATTAGAAATTTTTAAAACATTTTGTATAGTTTATTATATAGCGTATATAAAGAGTAGTCAGAGGCAATTTGCTAATATGGAACTGTTTATATCGGCTAAAAGTTGTGGTGATAATATATTTACCCTTCTTTATTTTGGGTTAATTATATTTTGGAAAAAGTTAGGCTGGCTCCCTGACATTTCAATTATTATGATTCTAGATTTCCAACCTATTTAAATTTGTAAAATCAAAGTCCCCATGTGTTAAGAAACCATTAATATCATTGTTAAAATTGCAAGAAAATTTCATATAATTTAAAGTTAGAAGGTGAAATCGTCAAACTATTTAAAATCCAACTTTAAGTCATTTGAAAGTTACGACTGATTTTATAACGTCATTGTTGAAC
The DNA here is from genome assembly GCA_903798345.1 of Fraxinus anomala. Classification (NCBI taxonomy): domain Eukaryota; kingdom Viridiplantae; phylum Streptophyta; class Magnoliopsida; order Lamiales; family Oleaceae; genus Fraxinus; species Fraxinus anomala. The sequence goes on from CAIGRN010115029.1 coordinate 2,787, forward strand.
CTGAAAACTCTGCTTTTTATGGAGCCAAAATCATGCTACATGGAAGGTTGGGAATCACGGTCCTAATTTTACCTTTCAATTTTTGTGTCACTGAACTTTTAGCTAGGTGTCAATTAGGTATTTATGTAACGCCTTATACATAAAATAATAGAGTTGCACAACAAAAACAAGTTTAATAACCCTTAGGAGGAAAATAACAAGATTCATCGTATCTATGTCGGACACTTCCAAGTGTTTCCAACGTCGTTCATCATTAAGTACTACAACAATGCAAACTATAATTGTGAACACAATGATCAGAATGGTGTTGTACATGCATGCCGACATACTCAATTGTGTACTGAGCATTCATATTGGATTGGTACATATACCAAAACACCACACACATCAATCATGACATTGACATATAATCTCAAGATGCAAGCGATGACACACATATCCATTGTATGCAGCTCAAAATCGTGCTTCTTAAGGTCACCAAGTGACATGCCACGCGAGTTTCCAATTGTATCAAAAAAATTTAAGTAATCGATGTCATACAAGTAAATCACGTAGATTTATATCTAGATATTTTGTACTGAAATTGAAGGCTCCATTACTTACCTTGTATAATTGGATTTTATGTTAAAACTTGCATAATTCGAGTATTCACAAGTTAATTATGACAATACCACTTAACAAGATCAACTTAAGGGTCAAACAAGATTTAAAATGCCAAACCGGGGCACATCCCAACTGGCAAAGAATGAGGCTCTTCAATGCTGGCAGATCAAAGGTCGCGAGTTCGATTCATGGGGGCTCTTGGAAGGCAGACTCTCTCCTAGAAGATAAGATTTATCCTGGAAGGCAGGAGTTCTCCTGAAAGGTAAGATGCAACATGAGTTTGACTAACTCGACACTTTGACAGTTCAGTTGGGGGGCTCTTAGACCCTGGCTAGTTTGGGGCACATCCCTTGATTTACCTGATCTGTGTGATGAGAGGTCGGATCGCAGACCCCAAGATTAGTCGTCGAATGTGGACATCTGGATCAAATTTTTTTTTTTTTAAAATGCCAAAAATAGGATTTTGGGAGATTGACGGGAATGTGGCACCTTGGTCTATCAAGAGTAATGCTATCAAGCCCTATCACCAATCTAAGTGACAATGGGTCACATTATTGAATGTATAAAAATAAATTATGACTTTATAAAACTAAATAACAGTGACTCTAATGTCACATAGATTTATGCTTATCATGACTTAATAACATTATTCATTTTTAAACTTCGTCATGTCTCGCCTCACGAAAATTCTCAATGGGACGGACATATTACCTTCTTGATCTTGATCTGCTTTATTGTCATCCCTAATCTTAATCCTCCCCTAACTCTTGTTTCTAGGTAAGCATGCCACCTTAGGATGTTGTGGCTCCCAAAAAATTGATCATGTATACTCACATGTGATTTTGCAAATCTTGTACATAATTTGTCCTCTTGGACTACAAGCGCAACCTATACGAAACATCACAATGTAATTGCTCTTTTCTAAAGATTGAGACCAAACTACACTATAGACTAAAAGTTGAGAATCTTTGCTATTAATTTCTCATTAACACGTGAGTTTAATTTGTTGCCTAATCCAAATATTCCACTCCCAAATGGAATGGATATTAATAATTTTTTTTTTGTGAAAATATATAATTAAAAAATTAAAAAATATGTAAAACTACTTGTATACTTTTGTTTACACTCTTATTTACATAATGCTGAGTTGACAATTTTTCATTGGCTGGTGAAATTTTTGTTTTTTGCAACAGCCAATGAAAAATTGCCAACTCAATATTCTGTAAATAAAATTGTAAATAAAGGTATACATGTAACATCTCTCTTTAAAAAAAAAAAATCATTTTCAAACAAGCCCTAATTAAAAGCATAGAGAAGAAGAAAATTAGAAAGGGAGAGGGCGGGCAGATTATTTGTATGGAAAAGTGGGCCCACGCACTCAACTGGCTTATCGTACGAATCAGGATGGTCGGGAACATGATATGATAGGTAGATGAGTTATCACCTGATTACTTTTTAAATAGGGACAACAAACCCTAGATATAGACCAGGATACGTGGACGGTGGTGTTGTATTGACTTTGTTTTCTTTTAAAATTTTGTTGGATTATGGTACTTGTACGAAGAAAAAAAAAAGGTAGCTGAGAAATTACATGAAATGATGTGAATGAAAAAAATTAAATGAAAAAATTGAATGTATTTTAAATTAATAAAAAGTAAATTATCACGTGATATTATGTATTTCATTATATAAATTTTTATATATATGCAGTAAGATCCAAATTTGTTTCTTCTCTTTTAGAAATGTCTACAATCGTAATTTCTAAATAAAGATTTTTGTAGAATTAAGAAATTTACAAAATACCCTCCTCGCGTATAAAATTTATTTACACTCCACGTAGTTTGTAAATTTACATTTTATATATCACATTTTGAATTATGGTAACAGAAAATATTTTTTATTAAGAAAATTATTAATATCTCATTTTAAATAGTTAAATAAACTAAAATATCCATAACTAATAGCACTCTTTGTATTGCATTGTGCAACACTTTTAACATATCAGTTTTTTAAACTAGTTTTTCTCAGTTCAATCACTATTTCATTCTCATCTAAAAAATTAATTATTTTCTTTCTTTTTCATCTATCCCTTCATATATTAAGATTTGGTTAAGTTTTTTCACTGTATCAATCACGTTACAAGTACATAATTTTTTGATAGAAAATCTTTACAAACAACACATTGCGCGACATCATTGAAAATGGAAAAAAAAAAAGAAGAAAAAACAGTCTAATCATATTTTGTCACGTCAGTATCGATACACATTCTGCTAAACGTTTCCTGTACTCGTGGCTTTATTGAATTGAGATTAGCACTCAGTGGCTTAATTGAATAGATCATTTATTTGCCGTACGATGTCTCTATTGGACTATGATTATTTAATTTTACCGACGAGTAGAGTGGGGGCTATAGGATATGAGGGTATCTTGTGATTATGATATGGTGACCTTGATGTATTGTGGGACTCGCATTAATGTGTGAAGGATTTTGACCCTATGCATGGAACAAAATTCTTCAAGGGATACTCAATAATTACAAGGTGGGGTTACTCACTAATAGAGAAAGTTAAAAATTAGACTGCAGTCCCTCGACCATAAAAAAATTATTTCCATTTTTAACTCTTTTTTTTATCACCTTTGAAACCTTGTTGGTGTCCGCACTTAAGGTTACTTCGAGTCCACTTGAGAAGATGTTAAAAGAAGTTTAATGAAAAATTAGTTTCAAAAAGAAATCGGACCACGAGTCCATCCAAAATGAGTTTAACCATAAGACCATCGTCATCAGTAAACATCATTATTGCCCAATTGAAAGGAAAATCCCTAGTCTGCACCTTCACAATAACCACTACCAAGGAGACAAGTGTCACCTCAGAGTGTCTCACACTTATTAGGATCGAATAATAGTTACATATGTAACAGATTGTCATGACCTGTGTTATATAGCGTCTTAGATTAAATGATGGTCTGACAAGGCCGGATTCGATATGCAGTCAAATCACTTCGAACATGGGTGGCAAACTCAAGTTCAAATGCTTATAAATAAAGACAATGATCCCTTACAAAATGTCGAACTAAGCAATTATCTGCAATATACTTTTAAACCAAAATGCTTATAAAAAAAGATTTTCCTTTTTCTTTCCAAGTTCTAGCGATTAAGCCCAATTATATTATTAAAATTCTCTTTAGTTGATTTATTATTATGACGTTAATTTTAGTCATCAATAAAGATATAATTAGAGACCACAGTTCGAATGAAAATTCATGTAAAAATAGAGGTTAAGGACTCAAATGACACATTATTCGCAGGGAAGGGATCTCTGTCGTAATTTCTCTCAACAAAGCGATAATTTAGGGTTTAAAAAGAGTATACAAAATCCCATTAGTGGCACAAAGAAAAGTGTAGAAAAAAGTTAGTTAAAATGGTCAAAAAGAAAATTGATTGTTGGCAGCAAAACATGAGACAAACCGGGGCTGAGTTTTGGTATTATCTTAACAATTGATTATAATTTAAAGTTGTCTTATCATTATATGGGAGTGAGTTGTCAGCCTAATCATTGTACTTAAGAAAGCTATTAGCATTGATTAATGTTATAAAGATGGAATGTCTTTTTTGTTGGAAAGATATCAATTTTGAATCATCAAGTGGGGGGCTAGCTGGACACGTGTCTATCATACAAAGGCGAGTTTTTTTTCCTTTTTAATAAAGAAATAGAATACAAAAATCACAACAACTGTATGGTGCATATTCTGCCGTGTTCAAAACCAATGAAAGATTGCAAAGTATCGTTTCGTAAAAATTTTATCAATTTCTTCTGTACATGTAACATAACTGAAAGAAATTTTTTGTATAAATAGATTAAAATCGTGTTTTGCTTGTGCAAGATGTCTTATGAGCTACATTGTTGCAAAATAAAAAATAAAAAATTGTACCCATCTTATTGTTATTATGCTTGATTCCATAAATACTCTATATTGATATGTAATTTTAAATAGAAGTAAATAATATAATGAACAAAATTTTATTTTTTTAATTATTTAACAGGTTCATATTATTTTTTTTCCTACTAAACATAAGCCCCTGCTTGAGCCTCATTTTTAGGGCAAAATGCATTTTTTAATAAAATGTAGTTAAAAAATAAGGAAAATTTTAGATTTGCATATAAAATTATTTTATAGCGGAATATTGGTTAAAAATAAGGACCAAACGTGAAAAAGAAAAAAAGAAACGTGAAAACAAAAAAACTGTAATCCGCAGATGTGTGAATTGTTTTCGCCTAGACAAAGATGTCGGTCGATATTATACATTTTGAAGGTCAGCGCCAGGCTTTAAGATGGCTCAGAAACTCTGGCAGGAGGAAAGAAAAAAAAAATTGAAAATCAATAAATAGTTTATTGAAAGTTTACAAACAAAACTGAAAGTGTTCCCACAAGTTTGTTCATATGGCGTTTCTTGATCCTTTGCATTTTGGAACAAAGTCTTTTTGAATGGATTCCGTCCAAAATACCATTAGATTAAGTTTTATTTCATTTTTGTTTGGAGGGACAATTTCATCAAATAGAAAAAGAAATAAAATTTTTTAAAATAAAAGAAAAAGAAAAAACAAAATGTAGTCATCTTTTCCTTTAACTCGGACCTAGTACCCTACCCTCATCCCACACTATTGTCAATGTCACTCCTTATTAGTGCCATCGCCATCGTCACTGCTCAATGAAAATGACCCACCACTCAATGAAAATAAGGCCTTGTTTGCTATAGATTAAAATCAAATTTTTAGTATTTTTTGATAAAAATTGATGAAATGTGTAGTTGAAAAGTTGTGAGACTTATGAAATATGTAATTAAAATTAATTATTGACTTTAACGTTAATAAAAATGTAGATTAAAATTTCTACCAAACATGGACTAAATAATTAACAAAATTTAAAAAGAAATGAAAAATACACTCATCTTTCTCCAATTAAATCTCAACCCACACCCACAGCCAATTGTTAGGAATGTCAATTTGGCTCGTCGGCTCAGACGACTTATGGCTCAACCCAAAAAAAGTCAAGCTCGAGCCTGACCTTATTTTTGGGCATCGACCCGAGCCCTACAAGCCACACGGGCTTGCCCCGTACGGTTGCCCAAAATGGCTAGTTAAAAGGGCCTTTTACGGCCTGTGTACAATTGCAATTAGCTTGTGCGCAAAAGTAGGCGGCTACAAGTTGCCTGCATGCACGTAGGCAGGTGTAGCATTGCATATTTACATTACACGGGAAACTTTTTTATTTATTTTTAATATTGTTAAAAAATTTCGAATTCAGGATTTAAAAAAATAAATCGGCTCGGCTCGACTCGACACGATAAGGCCCGATTCAAGCCTTGTTTTCTCTATCCAGCTTTGGTTCGAGTCAAAAAAGCCCAAGACATTTTTAACCGAGCCGCGACCTTCGGCTCAAGAGCCAGCTCGAATCAATTCGTTTACACTCCTAGCAATCGTCGACGCCATAAGTAACAAGTCCCAACCGCGCCACTGTTAACTTTATAAAAAAAGAGGATTTTGTTATAAAAGAAACAACAAAATAGATATGAAGATGAAAGGAGGTCGCAGTTGTGGAGGTGGTGGCAGAGATGAGTGAGTGGAATAATAAAGTGAATATGTTTATATTTTAATTTTTCCTAATTCGTTTATTTTATTTTTAATTTTTTTTATTTGAGGAAATTATTTCCTCAGGTAAAAACAAAACAAGAACAATCACAGTCCATGCTCAAAACTAACTTACATTTTGGACGGAATTAATCCAAAAGGACCATTTATCCCAAGAATGCAAAGGTTAGGTTTATTCGGGCCAAGTTTGAAAGTTTTATGCTAAAAATGCGATATGACAAACTTTGGGTACATATACGCCAATTCCCCTCAAAATTAACAGTATATCTACATATTTTTCGCATGATCGCTCCATGATTACCACTATGACAAGTCATGAAAATATATAATAAAACGTCTTTTAATCTTTTATAAGATATAAACAATTTCAGGGAGTCTCATAACTGTCACATAGAGTATAGTAGCTAATCAAATAATTTCGGGTAAAAGTTTTATTGAGTCAGGGCATGTTTGAGTCACATTTTGAGTAAAATGCATTTTAGAATAGTAGATTGATGAAGAACGTGATGTTAAAAAATAAAAAAAAAATTTAAATTTACGTGTAATATTATTTTATTAAAGAATATGTGGTTGAAAAAAGAAAGAAAAATATATTTTGAAAAAAAATGAGGATCAAATAAGGGCTCAATGGAGATAAATCAAAGTTTAGTGATTCGATTGAGACTGTCACTGATAGTTTAGTGATCACAAATGTAATTCACCAAAAATAATATGTAGGAATGATGAGTGTAGTATTTATCATCACGATGTTGCGGTAATCCATTATTTCTCATATTTCTTTTTTTCTCCTCCTAATCCCCGTCTCCCCCTCTCTAATAAAAATTAAATGACCCAATTTCATTTTTCCACATATAAATAGTACTATTCAGCAATAATAGTGTAGGCCAAATTCAGATAAAAGTTGGGTATGGGCTTGAATCGGGGCTGGATATTGGAACAGTCTAATCTCATTAAGTCCTCTTGGACTAACAAAGACTACTTTACAAATTGGGAAACTAAAATAGTTTAAAAATAAAATTTCAAAATTAACAAATTTATAAAAATGAGAATTCAAAAATCAAATGGTACGTGACATTGACTTGTTTTGATAAATGATTGTGACTTATAAATTAAAATTAAAATAGATCACAATTTTTTATCACACAATTTATAGGTTACAATCACGTACTAAGTCACAATTATAAAATTTATGTCACATCATTTTCTTTACAAATTACCCCTAATTTTTGAAAACAAAGGAGAAGTTAATACCTTTTCAAGTAATTTTCTTTTCAAATTACCCCTATTGCCCTCCCTCCTTTCTTCGATCCAAATATTTGTTTGCGACTCCATTGTATTGCTCTCATCCTTCAAATAGATGTAATCAACATGGAACTATAGCAATGCCCAGTTTGTCCAAGCCCTTATTTTGTCTGGACCAAACCCCGGCATGTTCTACATGGAGGACCGGAGGTAGGTCTCGCCGGACCTTAATCTCCCTTCAGTAGTATGAAATTATAATCTAGTTGGTAAATAATTTATAATTAATATAAAGTTAATGCAGTAAATTGTGTGTTGTTGTAGTATGAGACCACATATGAATGGCTAAAGTTATTTGATGGAACAGTTTCCACTTTCCACAACCCACTAAAATAAGTTGGTGCAGCAGAGCCCAAACCAACTTGTTCTTAGTGGATCCCTACCCGATTGATGATGTCTAATGTCTACACTTTCAAATTAATGTCTGCAAGACTATATTCTTAGTCGGTCCAAACCCAATAGACGGTATCTCAGTTCTACCTCACCTCATACATGTATTCTCAGTCGAGTATCTCACATATTTAAATTTGTAATTTATAGAAAAGTAACTTTTAAACACGACCAAACATGCTCTAAGCACAACCAGAGCATCTACTGGCCAAAGCAATCACCACGATACGAACTACTCTTGGTTTCCGTAGAACTATACAGCATCATGTTTAATGAAACAAACAGTACAATATCATTAAAACTGTTAACAGTTGTGGTAGTATATCCAAAACATTACAATCAATAGAATCTGTTATGTGGGGAATTCCCCTTGCTAAAATTAGAAACCCTTCCATCGAAAGCTAATCGAACTAACAAGAAAATCACCATAATACAACCAAATTCACCCGAAAAACAACCAACATATATAAATAGAAATACCATTCTTAAATATATTACACAAACCTACTTAATCACCAACATTAGGCTATGCGTGGCGTTTCTAAGTTCTTGCTCAGCTCCTCCAACTTCTTCATTCTCGTTTTCTCGCTTTCACTTACCAGCTGTGTACCATTACCAAAAACAACGATAAGTATTAATCGTAAGTTGATTTTTTTTCTGAAAATAGTTATAATCATAAGCGAATAGGGTATCTTTATTTACCTCCATCAATCTTGTGATCAACTGTACTTTCTCTTTGTTCTTTTCTTCGAAAGCTTCGAGGGCTTCTTTGTACTCCCTCTCCTATGATTTTAAGAAATAAAATCAAATTTACTCGAACAATAACCAGAAATCTTCAGTAGTCTAATATTCAAGAAAGTACTATCTATTGACATATTGAACCTTCTTCTGGCATGTTTGTCCAAGTGGTTTTAACTCCTTGTGGACCGAATCAATCTTCTTGCGAACCAGTGAAACTTCCTTTCTCATCGGATCTGATAGGGCGTCGAGTTCCTGATAAAGTAGTTTCAAGAAATTTTCAAGAATGAACTTTTGATACCCAATTATGCCTCGACACTTCCTACATGAAATTCAAATTGTTCACGATCTATATACTTACCACTATGCAAATTAATCTACACTTTCGACAAACAAACATATATACACGAAGAGCATGACTCGTATAAACGTCGAACTATCCCAGCTAAAATCTAAAGATATTAGATAGGACAAACTATTTATTTAAATTATGTCTTCAACGTACTCATTCGCAGTTTCATAAATAGATGGCAATGAAACCTCTGACTGCTCGTAAATTAAATTTGTTCAAGCTTTTAGACAAGACCGTGCAACACTCAGATTCAGGTATACTGACTACTGTGGAGGACACAAAACCCCTAAATTGAACTGCTTAATTTTGTAAGTTCACAGGGTTTTTTTTCCTTCAAAACATATACCAAACATCTCTGCTTCGATTATTTATTCCAAAGCTCCGAGTCTAAATTATTCGAAAGAGACACCTACAAGCCCATGAGTTAATTTACGGAAGTTTCTTCTCTTAATTATGCATAATAGTTGATGCAAACAAAATTATTATCCTATAATTTCATTATTTTAAACTGATGCCTCAAAATCATGTAAATGTACACAGAAGAATAGATAAATATATACCTCCCTGATTGTAGCCAAACGCCTAGTTTCTTGTTCAATTCGACCCAACTGTGCTTGAACTCTCTCCTTAATCTCCATTTTCTTCTTCTCAATCTCCTCTTCTTTAGCCCTAAATGTCAAAAGAGCAGATTTCGACATTTCTTCCTCTTCTTTTGTCATGATCCCAGTGAAACTCAAACTTCCTGAAATCTGCCTTGTTTGCATCACAGACTGCTGGGTTTCAATTGACTTCTGATTTTGCATAATTTTTCAAAAAAATTAAATAAATAATTCTTCTTCTTCTTCTTCTTCTTCTTTTCTTTTATCTTTTGCTTTTGCTTTGGAATGACTAATGATGGAGGGCTCCCACTTTGTCGCCTGTTTGCAGGTCTTAAATGGTTAAAGTTTTCAGGGCAGGGCAGGCCGGCTTTGGTNAATGATGGAGGGCTCCCACTTTGTCACCTGTTTGCAGGTCTTAAATGGTTAAAGTTTTCAGGGCAGGGCAGGCCGGCTTTGGTAATTCTTTGTGACCCACAGGAGAAGAAAAATAAATAACAAGCTTTTTTCTTTCTGGTTTGATAAAGATGGAGTATGTGTTGCTACTTGAGCGAATGAAATGGTCCAACTGCCAACCACTTCCAACGGATAGAATTGCATTTTTCTCTTTGGATACTT
>CAIGRN010115033.1:0-10235 GCA_903798345.1 Fraxinus anomala
CTATAAAAGATTTTGAACAACGCCAGAAGAGTGGTTTATAAACCTTTTTATAAACAATGACAAAAATATCGGATTACTCTGATACTAATTTATTGTAAAAATAGGCGAGAAAATAATCAAACAATATGAAGTAATTGATCACAAATTCAAGAATAAAATAATTGGTAGATGAATGAAGATTTTACTAAAATATAGAGAAAAAATACAATGATTTTGCGTTTTATGATTTGTCCAACTTAATTTAAAATATAATGAAAAATTAGATATATATAGGGAATATTTCAAACTCTAAATGTAAAGTTGTAAATGAAAATGAATGCTGAAAACGTGTTAAAACATGAAAATGGGCCTGAGCAGGATGAATATAGCGCTTGAGCGCCAGGTGAGCTTCGTCCTGACGCTTGAGCATAATTGCGTCGAAAAGTCCTCTCTAGTTCATATCTTGATTTCTTCAAATCCAATACAAATTTCAACTTTGAATTGGGCTTCCAAATAGAATTTCAATTAGAATTTGTCAAATAAACTTAGAATAAGATTCCAAAAACATTCTAACAAATAGAATTCCTCTTAATATCGACCTTAATTAGAATTTCTAATCATCTTCAAAAGAGAATTCAGGTTATATCCTAATTTAAAAAAAATAGATTGACATAAATTCTACTGGAATCAGTAAACTTAAAAAATTCTCTAGTTGGAAATAAAATTCCACTGCAAGGTTTGAATTTCAACTCTTCAACAAATAAATACAAACGAACTTCTTCATCAAAATTCTCAACATGAAAATATTCTCTATCTTTACCATAAAACCTAAATGCAGAAACTGAGTGATCAAACTTGCAAGAACGCCCTTGGACACTAAAGTTGCTCGAATAACGAGCAATAAAATCAAACATAATTTAATGATCACCAAACAAGGCTGAAACATAAATATGTTGCTTGAGCGAGGGGATTTGTCGCTCGAGCCAAACCTAGGCGATAAGCGAGCCACAATGGCTCTGTTTCTGGCGCTAGAGCGATGGCCAGGCGTGAGGCTAGCGAAATTTTCGCGCCGCTTCTTCCTTGTTTCCAAGCTCGAACTCAAACTCTAGACAACCTAACTCGACTATAAAAAATTGCACTTCACTCCTTGACTTTTACACATGTCCAATGAAGTCATTTTTGTTCACAGAATTACCAATTACAATATTGGACCTAACAAGAGCATTTCTAATTATGTTAACACATGTTCAATTAAGTCTTTTTTATTCATAGAATTGTCAATTACAATATTAGACCTAACAATGGTAACTGACGAAAATCAATATCAATATGTGAGCTGATAGAATCATCGATGATAACTGACGAAAATCAATATCAATATGTGAGTTAGACGAAATTACTGATTTAATACTACCAGTAATCACTTGTGTACATCTTTACGTGGACAGTATTTTGACTAGATTGTTGTAATTGGTGGTTGTTGTTTACAAGCCGAGACCCCTCTACTCCAATTCTCTTTTTGCACTTTGATTCATACTTCAAGTTTTTTGTACGATTTTGATCCTTTTTATAATCTAAATCTTTAATATTGATCTCGTAACTTATAAAAGTATCCATGTTGGTCCTAGTGCTTCTTATCTATGGAGTAAAATCTAATTAATCTTCGATTACTTGGAACCAATTTCAACTAGGCTCAAAATGTTGGGAGAGTTGTCTTGGTTGGGGTTAGGGATAACAAAGTTGTTTTCCGATCATCTTGGGTACACCGACTAAACAAATTGATTTGAATTGAATTTATAATCGACAGATATGGATTGTTAATTACCAAATTTCGCATAGGGTAATTGAAGTTTAGATTTCAATTTGGCAAGACTAAGGTGCAATTAGATAAAATCATTTATTTTATCCTTTAGTCTTTCAAAAATATAGAGATTTACTTTTTAATCTCAAATTCATTAAAATGCCTAAATTTTCTAAAGATCATATAAAAAATGTAGAATGTTACACATATATATACAACTTATCAGTCTTTCTATCTTTATTAAAACAACAATTCTTCAACATTTCTTCGTAACCATTTCATTCTTATGCCCCAACCACTTTTCGAGCTCTAGAAAAAGGGCAAAATTGAAGTCACCATTAAAATAGAGATATCTTATTTTAATTTTATATAGAAGACATCTTTTCTTTTCTAAATTGAATTATTTACCTTTTCCCCCACATTCTCACTATTATAAAACCTAGGAGTTTTCTAGTACCACACGAAATAAGTGAATGGGAAATGATGTGACATGCAAAACACCGTGAAAAAAAAAATATGGGAAAAAAACCAATGTCCTTACATTTTTAATTAGAGGCTGTTCAAGCAACTTTGGTGATTTAACAAAAATCAATATGTCGGTGATTTAAAAAAAAAAAAATGTAAGTGAAGAATATTATAAGTTCATTCATCTCAAATGATCTATAAATTAGGCTTCATTTGTCTTTTATAGATGTAACTCATTAGAATGGACGGTGAAGATCAATTTCATTATATGTTTCTATATAAGTCTTTTAACATTTTAGAACAATCATTCAAAAATCTTTCATAAAGCATTCTTCAAAATTATTACCAGCATATATCAGCCAGCGATTATCGTTTACAATATTCTCCATAATATTGTCGATAATCACCGACAGTACTCCTGTCTTCGATAGCCGATGAAGAATAATTTATTCTTTATACTCCTTACGAAATTTTTAATACTTCATTAGTTATTTAATTTATTTATTTTTGCTTTTATTTATATTATTACGAGTATTAGTCTGAGTGAAATTTTACTAATATTAAAGTTTATATGTTAAATACTTCATTTTATTGACAAAATCTCCTCGGCAATTTAAGTTCATCGAAATACATAGATTTCAAATATTACTAATAGAAAATTGAATATTATAGTATTTTTAGTTGTTATCTAAAAACAAACTATTTTCTAAAGGTAATATTTCTATTTTTCATTTTTATTATTTTATTTAATGACAAAAAATTGTATAGGTACACTAAGTTCCTATTCGGTCATATTTTATACAAATTCATTTTAAACTATAAATTTCCAAAATAATATAAATTTTGCACGTTGACCTATAAATTTTTCGTACTTTTTAACCACATCTTCTCCAAAATATCATTTAAAAAAAATATTTATTCTCAAAAAATCTATATCAAATATGCCATAACTTAACTAAGTAATGTTATTTATCATCATGAAGATAAATCATTATGTGAATGGAAAGAACGAAAGCTGTGATAAGTAATTATCCCTCATATATCCCCCTCCCCCCATTTCTCATATAAATTGAATCGTCAAATCTCATTATTCAATATAAATTGTCGATAATTTATCATTATAATGATAAATAACATTATTAATTTAATGAACCAAAATAAAAAGTTCAAATGTTGTCTACTATCGTTCTCTAAATGTTAGGTCCCCGTAGGTTTTGTTTTGGATTTTTAAAGTTTTGGGCCCTATCAAAATATGGGGTCTTAGGCGATCCTTTAAGAGGCTTTATATTCAAGTCAGTCCTGCCCTAACAAAGACATACCTAGATTGACTTGACTAGGCATAGATCAAGGTCTAGTTCATGTTAAACGCTTAAGACACTGATTGGTGTGATTTTTTTAAACTTGAACTCTTATCTCTTATCCATGATTTGGGAGTTTAGGAAACAAATCGTACAATATTGAATAGTCTCGCTCCATATCAAAGTGTGATTATTTCGTCAAAGAAATATTGTGTGAAAACAATTATTAGTTAAACCAAATAAAAACTGCCAAAAGTGATTAGAAAATTTAAATCCATCAATTAATTTATATTTCAAAGTACATATCTCTTAAGATTATTAGTCAGGAAAATAATGTCAGTTGTCATGATGACTCGAGAAGACTTGAATAATTTAACAATTACGTTTAGATGTGAAAAGATTCAACAAATTGAAGTCTACAATATGTATGCATCCACACGAAAATCTTATCTAGTGCGACGATATTATTATGATAACAAAATTCTTACGATTGTCCTTTTGTCGTGGCGACTCGACAAGTCTAGAGGACTTTTCTACAACTCATGAATAGTCAAAAATGTCATTTTCTTGCTTGTAGAAACCGGGATCAATAAATCATTCTAATTGTATTTACACCATAATTTTTAATTATTGCACTACATTTCAATTATACTTAAGATCCTCAATTTTTGGTTATTTATAACACGTATATCTTTAATTTTTTCCCATCGATTCATATCTTCAACATTTATTTAATTACCACATCTAGTCATTGAAGATGATTTATTTAAAAATATTATATTTGCGAGCTTTGAATTGAAGAAAAAATATTTTATCATACTTTTGCATTTATGGCTTTTTTATAAAAATTTTGATGGGAAAACAAGCATCCTAATGAACTTTTGAACAATAACCGTTATTAGATACGAGATGTGCTAATTAATGAAATATTGATGATAATAGTGCATCGAAAAAAATTAGGAATATAAGGGCTATAATGAATAAAGTTTTAAAGATTTTAATTGAATTAAAATATGCTGTAAGTAACAAAAATTGTAGTGTGAATATAAGTACTCGTAAAATCGCCCGACGTGCTATTTTAACATATCTTGTTTATTGCTAGCTTTGCAATCACTAGTGAAATTTGAATTAATTATCAATGACAGAATGGTCACAAAAATATAGTTAAATAACAAAAAGTTATATGGATCCATTGATTAGAGAAAGATGGGGTTTTGTATTAAGAATTTTGTTCTATTTATAGCCCCCAATTCCAAGCCTCAAATCAATGTAATTATTGAGGATTCTTAATAATTATTTACTGTTTGGCATTCTTATCTAAAGAGCCAAATTTTAACGAATTATTGTAGTAATCTTTGTTGATGGTTCATGATGATTTATTAAAGTAATTCATAGTTATTATTTGTCATACTTCTGAACATATACAGTAAAGTTCACATAAAAAATATAACAAAATAATCAACTAATGTCGACAAAATGTGTTGGTGAAATTTCGCAAGCTATTATTTCCATGAGAAATAGACTTTAGCTTAAAATCTATTTATTCGAAATCAAATGCAAATGTAACAAAATCAATTGAATGAAGGGGTGTTTTGTATGTTTACTACTGATAGCTATTCCAATATCTATCTAAATGTATACGTGAAGAATGTTTTTAAGAAACTTTATAAGAGATGAGTGTGTTAGGAATCCGACTATCAATTTATCTCTCATTTCAATTCTCGGCTTATATTCTTTAATCTAATTTGTGTATAAATCAACAATCGACAATTCAATTTTATTCAAATGTCTCTCCCAGAGTAATTTAAACTTCTTTCTAAACACGACATGAAATATCTCTATTCCGAATTCAAATACTTGAAGATAAATTAAATCGCGTGATTACCTATTATGTTAAGCCATAAACAATTATTCTTAACGATGTATTGAACCTTATGTTGATTATCAAATCTATTTCAAATTATTCAAAAATAACAACCAATCACACAAGTTATACTAAAAGAAATAATCTTTGAATTAAAATGGTAAATAAAGATTTATATCTTCATCTCAACAGTTAACAGGTTTAGCCTAACATGCTAATAATGAAATTACAACAAAAAAGTTTCATAACCCGAAAAATATATTTGCAAGAAGAAGAAAGGGAATCAATTTCGCCTTCTTGAATTCTTAAACGAGTCTTCGATTGATTTAGAATTATCCCTCGCTTTTATCTTCAATTCCAAGCTCTAACTCTTCAATCTCTTGATATATTATGCCTTTAATCTCTTATCCTTGTTATCCACGTTTTTGAATGAAGAATGTCGACCTCAAATTAGGTTCAATCTTTGGTCAAATTGCTTTATAAAAGGATGGACAAAATTGAAAAGGAAACAAAATTTTTTCCCCGTATTTTTACCGTGCAAGCACATAATATGGTTTGCGATCGCATGGGATCAACATATTATTCACTGCAGTTCGTCATTAAGCCCTTGCGATCGCTTGGGCAATTGTCCAGTGGTTGCAAGGTACAACTTATGCCCAATATAAAATATTGATATATTTAACTATCTATTTAGCTCAGTGAAAATAAATTTAACATGTCATTTAATTTAATCTTATAATCACAATATAAATATTTATAAAGTTATTCACATTTGATTTGATGGATAGAGACAAATTGAAAGTTAAGTACTAGCGAAATGTCATAAAACAACTTTGAGAAAAAGAAAAGAGATGTCTTCAACATTCTTCATGATTGATGTTTTAAAATCGAGAAACAATAGTAAACGGTCAATTGTTGAAATGATGTAAAAAAAGTAAAAATAAAATTTTATTCTTTTTTTCAAGAATAACCATTCCAATTATAGGTTACTTTAACAAGTTTTATATTTTCGATTATTTACATGTAACAAGATCAGATTTTAAAATGATTCCAGAGTTTTCAAATCTACGTGAAGAACATAAACTATGCTTGTTCAGAGAGCTTTAAAATTTGCTAAAAAATTGAGGTTAAAGTCGACGATAAGTTTTTAATCATACATTAGATAGGATGCTTATTTACTATTCACTTTTTTACTATTCATCTTGTGCGATTCATCGCTCGTTTTTTTTATTAATCGGCTTTTTAGTTCTTCCAAACAAGCGCTGAATCATATAAACGAAAAGACTTAAGAAATAAATAGATCAAGTACGATCCCCAAACCTATTATATCATACTTGTTAAAATAAATAATTAGAAGAAAAATAGAATTCATGGGGTCCTATGCCCGCCAAGGAAATTCAAGCCAACTATCCCACACAATAAGCAACAACTAATCCTCCAAACCAACACAACTCCTACTGAATTGATCAAACGTGGTTGGGAAGGTAGTTTGACCATATCTCGTCTATTTCTCTCATATATTCAGTACAATTATTGAACTATATTAAAAAATGTATATATATTTATTTATTACAATGTATAGATCAATATTCTGTAACTATTTATGCCCTTGTTTGATGGGAATTAAAATCAAATATTTAATAAATTTTAATAAAAATTGATGAAATATGTAGTTAAAAAGTTGTGAATTCTATAAAATTTGTGATTAAAATTTAATTTTAATTTTTACCAAACGGCCTTTAACTTCCAAGACCAATTCACCTTTCAACTGGACCCTCCGTCCCTACCCCGCAAACTGGTCAGACCAAAATTCCATTACACTATTACCGAAGCATTTGATAATCTAGCACAAACCTCTAGAAATTCGGACTTTAGTCATTTGATCTTATTCCCACCTAAATTTGACCAAGGAAAAATGTTGGATTTACAGTGAAAAGTCAGTCACCTACTGTATACTTTATCTCCACCTACATTTTTATTTTTGTCTTTAGTATGCGTTTAATTTACTTCTTCGTGTTAGAGAATTCCTGAATATGGAGTAACACGATCGGGCAATGCCATGCAGGAATCTAGATGGTAGTGGAGCTCGTGAAGAATTACAGCAAAATCAAAAAGTTTTGTTTCAGAATCCGAAGAAACTGCTGCTACTATGGAAATGGAGTGTAAAACAGTGGCTGATTTGGCCATGAACAAATTCAAGAAAGTGATTTCTCTTATGGGTCGATCCAGAATTGGCCATGCTCGATTCAGAAGAGCTCCGGTGGCTCCACCACCGCCGCCCACTTCTTTTTCATTGCTATCTAATCGAGTTACGGAATTAGAACACTGTATTAATGAAGAACCTGATAACAAAATTTACTGCCCAAAACCAATTAATCAGGTCCGTCCAAGTATTGGTGCTGTGAACCAAAATTCGGAGAAGACTGTTAATTTCTCATACCCGCCGGCGATTTCTGGTGCAAACTCGTTTACTCAGGTTTCTTCTGCCGAAAATCCTCCTTCTTCTTCTTTGAAAAGGAAATGCACTTCATCGGAAAACGTACTTTCCGGCAAGTGCAATGAAACTTCCGGCCAGTGCCACTGTTCCAAGAGAAGGTAAAGAAATAAATTACCCTTTTGGTTTTTACTTTTTACTGTGTATCATGCATATGATTTTGGAAATTAATTAACAGGAAGCAAAGGGTGAAGATGGTGATTAGGGTTCCGGCGATAGGGACGAGGATTTCAGATATCCCACCTGATAATTATTCATGGAGAAAGTACGGACAGAAACCCATCAAAGGATCTCCATATCCTAGGTATTAATCCAAATCTACTTGTTAATGGTCGGTCCATAGATATTTGGTCGTGTTTAAAAGTTATAAAGATAAAATTTAATTCAAATAAAATTATTTTGATTTAACTTTCGAGCACGATACAAATGTTTTGAAGAACGCATGATGAGGAATTTAAAGAAATAAAAAGATAGGGTTGTTACTCATTTTTCTCGATAGTTGAACCAACTTTTAGTTTTGGTAATATTCATTTGTTTAAAAGTTTTGTTAACAGAGATCACAACGAATAATATAGCGATTATAATTCTTATAAAATTTAAGAATTGCTAAATTATGTTATATTCTCGAACATGCACTTGATCAATTAACAAAGTTTTTTAATAGAATCACAAATAAGGAATCAAATGCTATAAAACTTAAAAGTTTTGAGTACTCATAAATTCGTCGACATATAAAATGGAATACTTAATTGTCAATTTTCCATGAGAGACGTACTATTTGAACTCATGACATTAATTAATTAATAGTAAAAAGTTAAAATTTTATTACTTATATTGAAAAAATAATCTAATATTAGTGCTTTATATTATGGTACGTGCAACAGGAGTTACTATAAGTGTAGCAGTGTAAATGGGTGCCCGGCACGTAAACATGTGGAGAGGGCTTTGGATGAACCAACCATGCTCATTGTCACTTATGAAGGAGACCACAATCATTCCCTTTCAAATGCACAAACAAATAATTTAATTTTAGAGTCTTCTTTAAAGGGAGAAGTGTAAAATGTTTAGCACTAACTAACTAGGTTCATTGTGTCATCAATTCTATCTCGAAGGAGATTGAGTGAGTTATATATTTTTCTTCGTTGTAAAACAAAAGATTTTCTCTTAAACCATCATGAAATTTGATATGTTAACTAGGGGTATTAAGTGGGTTTCATTGAGTCAATATGATTTATGTTTTCAGGTCCGTGCATGCTTAATATGATTTATTAAGCACGTTAAAAAATTTCATATCTTTGCGCAACTCGTTGACCCAAATTATGAAATTTAACGGCAAACAAGGTTGTTTAGTATATCCATCCAAGTGAGCTGGCACGATTCTTGTCTTTACGGTTTAATATTATCATGATCATTTAGCAATATAACAATTTTAACTGTTGTAACGACATCATGTTCATGTTGAGTTGTGACATTTTTATCAAGCATATCCCCTTAAATAGACACCATCCATGTTTTTCACGGTCCAGGCTTAATGTTCATTCATAGCTCGGTTCATTTCACTAGTAGTCCATATCAATGAACTTTCGGAAAAAAAAAAATTTTTTTATTAAATTGGCCTTCTCACATACAACTATTTTGTGACTTTTGCTTTTGGATTTTGGCATTTGGTTGGAGTTGGTTTGAAAAGCTAAATAAATGTTTGGTATGACATTGTTTAAAGAGTTCCACATTCCAAAGTCTAATGCATGTGGGGTATGGGGCAAGAAATGTTGGCGAGACTTAAGGTCGAATTTAACATACGCAAGAATTTGAATCTAAGTAAGATTAAATTCATGTTTGTCTCACATTCTTTAAAAAAAAAAATCTAAATATTCATTTTCAATCACACCTTCACATAATAAAATAATCTATACGTAAACTCAAATTTATTTTTTTTTTTTAACTTTTTAATCACACACTCTTTGAAAATTTACTATTCAAAACAATAATTTCCAAAAAATGACCACCAAACAAGGGTTAAATGTATTACGGAATAGTAATTTTAAAAAAATATGTGGTTAGATAAGGAAAAGTTTTTTATTTACTTGTAAAATTATTTTATGAAAGAATGTGTATTTTAAAATGAGTTTTGAAAAAGAGTAGTGTTATTTAGCACCACTTGTTTTTAATATCAATTTAAGTGGAGTATTAGTGACATTAAATTATAAGTTCAATTAAATGAATCACATAATTTCATATTTAATTTCACCTATCATATTATGCTACATAAACTAGTACTCTAGGACCAATGCTGGATAGCATTATTCTTTCAAAAGAAAAATGAGTCTTTGAAAA
>CAIGRN010115038.1:0-10647 GCA_903798345.1 Fraxinus anomala
AAATTGACTTAATAATAATTATTTTTTTATAAGCAAGGGTTTTACAATTTCACTCATATTTTATATCTCGTAGGTCCAATACCAGTACTGTGCGACGTGAACAAATCTCTCCTCTTAACAGTTTCTTAGGCCCCTTACAGCCTCACCCTTCCTCACCAAGAAACATTTTTGAATCCAGTTCAGACTCTTTTCTGTAAGTCTTTTTGTTTCTTTCTCTGAATATTTAGAGAAAAAGATTATATTTTTCCTGTTAATTTTGGTATTGGCATGATTTGAATACACGGGTCTTGTTCTTTTTGACATATTTCGATTGTTGATTAATTTTCGCAATAAATTGATGTGGTTTTGTGGATGGAAAATTAGTATGTTATTGAGGTATGTGATGCAGAATTTCATGGCAAATGCTTTATAGGACTAACTCTTTATTTTTGTGTTTATATTGTCCAGTTATTAACAAAGTGTTGCTTCCTTTTTTCTTCAAATTGGTTTTCTTTATCTTCCCATCAAAAGTTTCTCTTTCAGATTGCTGTCTTTGACATTCTAAAACATGGTCTCTGTTTTTCCGAAATGAGAAATCTTACAATTTTTTAAGCGATAAAAATGAAAAGTTAAAAGAGTTTACGAAACGCTGTAGGAATAATTGTGTGTTTATTGTACCTTAAGGAGTTGAGGGTATAGGAGTACTAGGCTACTTCTCTTAACAAAACTGACTTTTTAAGATTGATCCTAGTTGGTATCAGATCGCAATATGATCAAATGAACAATTGATCCATCTAAAGCTCAAACTGGCTATCGGATTTCAATATTGGTGCTCTCAAACGGGTCATTGTCTCACATGACATGTAACGGGTATGAGAATGCTTACAAAGTTTATTTTTTAGGAGGGAAACCCGTCTTCATTACTGCTACATACTTTTTAAAATGGAAATTCAAGTCTTAATAAAGGCTACCCTAGTTAAACACATTCATTTTATTGGTTTTGGAGAATTATGAATTTATATGTTTTATAGCTTTTTGATCTTGGATTAAAAGATTGGTTGATTTTTATGTACACATGTCTGTTCTCTAATGTCAGGTTTAGTTTTTAGTTTTTATTATATTACTCGGCATCGTGCTATCCTTTCTCTCTTTTGTCTCACGTGAATAATAATTATTGAGCTATGAAGAATCAAATTCTACAATTTGCTGACAACTAGTGTTTAAATGGTTATTGCATTCTGTTCCCAATCACTATTCCTACGGTGGAATTCAGCTACATTGATCTGATATTTTATATAATTTCTGAGACTGAAGGAGTTGAGATTAGCATCCTTATGAATGGCGTGGAGAGCAGTAGGAAAAAAGGTGTGCATTGATATCATTTCCTTTTACCCCTCCAGTTAGCATACTTTTATTGCTCGTTTGTTTCTTTTCCTTTTTTTTTTTTTGTTCTTTATTTACTCTTTGTTGCTCTCTTTCGTTACGGAAAATAGAAAAAAAAAAAANTTTTTTTTTTTTTTTTGTTCTTTATTTACTCTTTGTTGCTCTCTTTCTTTACGGAAAATAGAAAAAAAAAAAAACGATTTTTTTTTTACCTGCACACACTGAATGCTCTGTTACACAGCATATAGCAGCCACACACAATAGTTGATTTGTTTGGGATGGCATCTACCTAGAACTTTATTGACAGCAGCACTTGCATCCTCTGGATTATTTTGTTCTCTAGCCCATTTTTTGTTTAGTAGATTATGTTGAATAATTTTTAAAAATTATTATTTTATGATTTTGAAGCTGCTTATCTTCACTTCACGATAAATGGCCATGAAGTAGATTGTGTGTTGCCAGAGATGTTTTATTTGGAGTATTATACATTAGATTGATATGCATCATGAGTCATGCAGTACATATGAATTTTTTAGATCACCAACCTCAGTGATTGTAGTCGTTGACTCCCAAGATTGTCTTCATTAAATTTCTCTCCTGATTTTGTGAAGATGATTTTGTTTTTGTTTCGATCTCCATTTAGTTTCCATGAGTAGTGGCAAGATATATTGTAGGAAACCATTTATTTAACTGGATTTTCCTGCAGGGCATCCATGCTAGTCTTACGCAAGCACTGACAGTAGTGTCTAAAGATACGTTGTTATCAACATCAAAATGTAGCTCTAAAAACATGACCAAAGCACTATCTACTTCATTCAGACACTTGCAAGGTAAATGAGTTCATTTGCATCTCTCAGTTAAAACATCTTGGGCAATTGATTATGGTTTACTAGTTTTTTCCAGCAAAAATCCTTTATTCTAGTTAAATTCTTCTCTACTCTATTTTGGCATTTCTATATTTTATGGTTCATGTTTTGAAAGCTCAAAGCTTATTGTTTGAGTACCCTTAGTCAAGGTTTCTGTCTTGACTTACTGAGCTCATGTCTCGTGGCATTAGCCTCAAGGTGGCTGAGGTGAGTGCTCCTTAGCCTTGCTCTTTCTGGGCTGTATTTTTACTAGCCTTTACCTTTTGGGCTAGTTTTATAATCCATGTAATTCACTGTTGTTATCATTGTTATATATTTTTTCTTGCCATTTCTGTGTTTTTTGTTTCTTTCCTCTGTGTTTATATTCCTTTTTCAATTCAAAGTAAACACAAATCTTAAATTTCTGACCAATTGTTTTCATTTGGTTTAGACTTTCAGTTCTGGTTTCAGATTAGTGGTCTTTAAATGTGATTACTACTTGTAATATATTGTTGCTACTTTGTTGATTTATTTATTTTTTAGAGTTTTATTGTTGACTTCTAGATTGTGTACAGTTTATTCAAGTATACTTTCATATTTTTATTTTATAGATCACGTGTTTCCTTTTCAAAATTTTCCAATGATCGTATATCCTCATTATATTGTTGATTTGGTGGCCATGCAATTAAGAGTGATACTCGTATGGTTGGAGAACCCATGAAAAGTTGGAAGTATTTAAGGACAACATTCTTCTGTAGAAGAATTACCGATCAGGGTTAACAAGTTCTTTGCTTATGGACTCTTTCATGATGAATTATATTTCAGGGTTTCGCATCAATTATGTGATTTGTGGTGCTAATGAAGATATCCATTTTTTGGACAACAGATGTTTGATAAGGTAATTTAGCTTACAATGAAATTTATTTCCTTCTCCACATTTTGTGTAATTGTGTTATCAGATAGATGCTTTAGTTTTTGAAGGGTTTTTATTTTATGTCCTTGCGTAAATTGTGTAATCGCTACAGCACAGACTGGATAATTAATGTTTTAGTCATTTGATGTGAAAAATGGAAAACATTTAATTATTTGGAAACAAGAAGTCGTGACCTATCATTCATGATTTTCCTTTTATATAGTAATGAATCAACAATGGTTTGAATTTCATTTGAATGAAATTGCATATGATTATTGGATTTAACAGTTTAATTCCTAAACTACACCTGTTTATTATTAGGGTTTTCAAAACTGGACTTCAACATATAATTGAAGTTATATAAAAAGGCACACGAATCTATCTTATAGCATGACAAGGCAACTACACAAATTCATTTTTCAAAGGGTTCTGTAGAACTCCTTAAATCCTGCATGTTTTTAGTCCATTGCCTAAGTAACTTGATTCTAGAATCTCAGTGAGATCTTGATAACAGTTTCATTGTACGTGTATCATATTTTCTGTGAACAGTTGGTGTTCCCCAGTTTAAACCTTGCTGTTTTCCTAGAAAGCTAAAATTATCCTTGAAATTTCATAAAAGTTCAGATATTGACATGCTATTTTATGGGACTTCTGATTTTGCTGTAATTCTATTACTTAGAAATACCTGATAGCTCTGCATACATTTTTGTTTAGGAGTTTCCATGCAAGTCCAGTACTGTTGGCTAGAAGAAAAGAGGACACATCATTGGGCCTAAAGATTGCTGAGAGAGGGAAGGCTCTAAATAAAGGGAAGTTCTCAAAAAGAAAGAAAGAGGCCAAACCACCAGTCGAGACCCCATATTTGCCTCCTAAACTAAAAAGAGGTGCAAAGTCCTCATCAGATAAAACAATTGAAATATTTGAAGGCATGACTGTTGTAGAGCTTGCGAAGCGTTGTGGAGAATCTATAGCTACAGTGCAGCATATCATTGTAAATGTCGGGGAGAAAATTGAATCAGAATTCGACCCTCTCAGCATCGATATAGCAGAGCTGGTTGCTATGGTATTCAGTTATTTGAAGACAAATTTATATAAATAAATGTGCCTTTTAGGTTGGGTGGTTTTATATGGTATCATAGCAAGCAAAAGTCCCGATTGGAAGTCTCATTGCCACCCATTTATGAAAAATTGTAGACGTTTAAGGATTTTGATGAAAAATTAATTTATCCTGCATGCGAGAAGGCACGTTGTCTAAATTTAAATAAATAAATGTGTTCCTTTGTAATAGCTTAAGCTCTTAGATGTGGTTCCCGGTCTCTAATTTTTTGTTATCTTGATGAGTAAAACTTTCTTGATGATGCATCAACGATGGAACATCAAGTTATAAATTCTCCACCAAAAATCCCTCCAAAAGAAACCTGGTATAAAAAGATTTTACTAGCCATCTTATTTATGTCAACACTAGGATTGTACATGTGGAACAGGTCATTTAGTTAAAATATTGAAAGCCTGGTTGTCATGTTCCATTAAGAAGAAAAAAAACATAAAGAATAACTTGGAACATGAAAGAATGGAACCACCAAAATATGAATCAAATCCAATTTTGCATGGGATTCATGTGCTTAAATCTCATTTCTTTGTCTACTCCAGTGTTTTAAAAACTTAATTTTTGCAACTATGGATTTTTTTCTTGGTTGCCTACATGGTAACAATTACGGTTGTCTGTATTCTTTCAGGAAATTGGTGTCAATGTTTGTAGGCTGCACTCTGATGATGGTGCTCATGTATTAGGACGTTCCCCTGTCGTCACAGTGATGGGACATGTTGACCATGGTAAAACGTCTCTATTGGATGCTCTGCGACAAACGTCTTTGGCAGCAAAAGAAGCTGGAGGCATAACTCAGCATCTGGGTGCATTTGTTGTTTGCATGCAATCCGGAGCGTCGATCACATTCCTGGACACTCCTGGCCATGCTGCCTTTAGTGCGATGCGAGCCAGAGGTGCAGCAGTTACAGATATCGTTGTACTTGTGGTTGCTGCAGATGATGGTGTGATGCCTCAAACTCTTGAAGCAATGTCTCATGCAAAAGCAGCAAATGTGCCAATTGTTGTTGCAATTAATAAATGCGACAAACCTGATGCAAACCCGGAAAGAGTAAAAGTCCAGCTGGCGACGGAGGGGTTGCTGCTTGAGGAGATGGGTGGAGATGTCCAGGTTGTTGAAGTTTCTGCGGTAAACAAAGTTGGACTCGATAAGTTGGAGGACGCATTGCTGCTTCAGGCTGAGTTGATGGATCTTAAAGCACGCGTTGATGGACCTGCACAAGCGTATGTAGTCGAGGCAAGGCTCGACAAGGGACGTGGTCCATTGTCTACTGCTATAATGAAGGCAGGGACCTTAGTTTGTGGACAGCATGTCGTCGTCGGTGCTGAGTGGGGAAGAATTAGGTCTATTAGGGATATGGCGAGGAAAGTGATTGCACAGGCTAGACCAGCTATGCCAGTTGAGATTGAAGGGTTAAAGGGACTTCCGATGGCAGGTGATGACATTGTTGTCGTGGAGTCTGAGGAAAGAGCAAGGATGCTTAGTGAAGGAAGGAAAAAGAAATTTGAGAAGGATAGACTAACGAAACTGGAAGAGGAGAGGCCAAAAACTTCGGAAGAGGAAGAGGAAGAAGAGACAAAACCTGAACGGGTTGAAGTGCCAATGATAGTCAAAGCAGATGTTCAAGGCACTGTCCAAGCAGTTACAGACGCGGTGAAGAATTTGAACAGTTCGCAGGTATGACAATAGTTAAGAACTTTGATGACCGTACAACAGAAATGATAATAAAGACAAAAATATCAAATTTATTGACAATGATTATTTTCTTTAATGCCTTTTCTTATTTTCTAAGCACTGGGTAATGTTAATTGCTCTATGTTCATTCTTAGCAAGTAAGATTTATATTCTTCAGATTTGCAGCTTCCTGATGCTTAGCTAATTTAATTGATCGTTTTCCTAGGTGTTTGTGAAGGTTATTCATGCTGGAGTTGGGCCTATCTCTCAGTCTGATATTGATATGGCACAAGCCTGTGGTGCATGTATTGTTGGATTTAATGTGCGGGATCCTCCTAGTTCTATTGCTCTGGCTGCTACACAAGCCAAAGTGAAGGTACAAGGTTTTGCTGAAACTTAGAGCATGTTCCGATGAGGAAAAGGAGAAGTTTGTTCCCAATCATTTTTTGGGGGACTTACTTTTTTCTTCATTTAAGTAAAAATAGTTCCTTATTTTTCAAAGTAACGCTAATTCTACTCTCGAAATAAGGAAATTTTTTTGCAACAAAACCAATAATTTTTATTTCAAAACTTTATTTAGGTGCAAGTAAACTTTATAAGCTTAGCCAACCATGCTGACATTTTTAAAATTTGAGTTTTGACTTGCAATTTAAGAATCTTGGTATGTTACTTTGATGAGATGGTGGCATGACAAGAAGAAATATAGATAAAATAATCTAGTAGTTTACTTACTCTCTATAATCACTGATTGCAGATAAAATTGCATCGCGTGATCTACCATCTTCTGGAGGACATTGGTAATTTCATTGTTGAAAAGGCTCCGGGAACCCTTGAGACTCAGGTTGCAGGAGAAGCCCAGGTGCTGAATATCTTCGAGCTGAAAGGGAGGAGCAAAGCCAAGGGAGATGATGTGAAGATTGCGGGTTGCAGAGTGATAGATGGCCGTGTCACTAAATCGTCAACACTGAGACTTCTTAGAAGCGGGGAAGTGGTTTTTGAAGGATCATGTGCATCTTTGAAACGCGAGAAACAGGACGTGGAGGCCGTTGGCAAGGGGAACGATTGTGGGCTCGTGATCAAAGATTGTTTTGATTTCCAGGTTGGAGATGTTATTCAATGCTTGGTGCAAGTGAACAGAAAACCAAAGTTTGTTTCATCAGAGAGTGGGACAGTCCGAATTGAATGCTGATAATATTATAATTT
The DNA here is from genome assembly GCA_903798345.1 of Fraxinus anomala. Classification (NCBI taxonomy): domain Eukaryota; kingdom Viridiplantae; phylum Streptophyta; class Magnoliopsida; order Lamiales; family Oleaceae; genus Fraxinus; species Fraxinus anomala. The sequence goes on from CAIGRN010115038.1 coordinate 7,104, forward strand.
GGGTCATCGATCAACTGATGTTGTCAGCCTATACAACTTTTGTCGAGTAGGTAAAGGAATTTTGTTATAGGTCTAATTAACATTATTATTATTTTTTGCCTGGAAATCGATTTTTTATGATTTGAATTGAGAGCCTTGAAACCCTGTTGCGTCATTCCCAATTACACAGAACAAGAGACAATTTTCATAGTGTAGTTTAATACGAAACTAGTCATATATTGTATGATGGAAGAGGAAACTGTTCATTATGATAGATAATGTAGAATGTCATCAGTTTCTGTGTATTCTTCTTGTTAGGCTTGTTAATGTGCTATGTTGTCCATTCCTCCTCTTTCATTTTTTCTATGGACGAGCTCGTTGGTGCTTAATCTTTGAACCAGGTTACGAATGAGGTTACCTGTGTCGGGTGCATCTTTGAAGTCTTCGCCTGCTGCAAATTCGAGTCTCTACCCCTGGTGGCTGAATAACTTTTGGCCGGAACTGGGTGGCTGCCACCACCAGCAACTGAGGATTTTAGTTTTCGATATCGTCTGAAGGGACTTTAACCTGTGGATTTTCATTTTTTTTTTTCCTAACCTTTACCTCTAAAATGCAGGACTGCAAATTGGTTTTCTGTTCTATATTTGCTGGAATTTGCAATATTTGTTGCAGTAATTCTTCGTGCACTGAATTATGGACAAAATTAGTGATGCATTATAGCTTTGGATATTGTGCCTTGAATTTAACTGGGGACACTATCTGGCATTTAAGTGTAGTACTAGTATTCTAAGCTAACATTTGTACTCATATTTCTGATCTTTTATAGTTGTGAAACTCATTTTCTTAGTTAATGTAAAAAATGTATTTAAACGTTTAATGACTATGTCACACGCACATGGTTTTGAATTTAGAGGAAAAAGTTGTCCATAAAAGATTTTCTTTATTCTAAAACAATCCAAACAACGAGTTTAAATTTCTTAGAGAAATCCGTATAAGGTGAAATTTCTCTGTATTAATGAAACTTATCCATTACTCAATTCATCGTGACACCACGTTGTCATTTAACATTCTAAAAAAAAGGGTTTTTCGTTAGATGTTCAAATATCACGTTGGTGGTATTTAGTAATTTACCCTTTTTTTCACCTATTACTGATCGTGCCTTTTTGATGGAGAGTAAGTAAAGTTCCTCTATGTTCATGAAATTTATCACTTCGGTCAACTCATCCCGACATCACTTAGGGGCTACACGGTCGTTTAACACTTCATGAAAAAGGCTTTCTGGTAGATGGATATATACGTGCCATGTTTTATAAAGGTTAGGGACATGGATACAAAAAAAATAAAAAAAAGGACTGGAATATGAGTTACACTTGCGAAAGATTAGACAACCTTGGTGAAATTTACCCTCCTTTATCAGCCTAATCCATGTCGTGCCTGTTAAGAAAGTGCGCGTTCGTGTTGAACATGATAAATCATGTAGATTTGAATTCTTAGACAGCAATGTCTAAGTGTGTCTGGCAAATTTATAAATATGAATAATAAGATAAATAGTAGTGGATCTTGTTGACCTCGTTCTTTGCATTGTAGATGTGAACAACAAATATCGAGCTCACTCGCGTTCTCTCAAGTTAATTCCAAAACGCGTGGAATGATTGTCTTTCGACAATAAAATAGGGTTTGGATGTGGGAGAAGGTTTATAGCATGAGTAAAATTGTTTGGATTCCGACGAAATGTATGAAATAAATTACACGATAATTAATGACCACTTACTTAGAGCCAAACTCAAAATCTAGGTCACAGCTCAAACACTAAAAACTCAAGATTAAACAGAAAAAAAGAGAATATATGGCTTGTAGTCAATATTTTTGCATTACCCTCAAATGACGCAAATGGAGGATATTTATAGTGTTACATGTGAAATAGTAACCATTAGATGGGAAGACACGTAATTTTATCTCCTTTACCGAAGCGTCACATCCTAAGCATCAATTTTGATTCCACCAACCCATGGTGCATTAAATGTCCCAAAAAAGAGACGATTACCCTCCATGACTTGTGCTGACAAGATTGATTTTTTCACTCATTACAACAGTCTAATCAATCATTTTGAAAGAATTCATAATTCAAGATTTTCAAACGTGGATCATTACTAGCCTTCGTTGAGCATCGGATTCTATTTTGTTGAACCTCCCCACTTCGGCAAAGAAGATTCATTTAAACCTCAGGTTTGTCTTTCGCATAGGGGCTTTGGAAGGGGTCAGCCTCGTTTGGACTCTGATAGATCCTACTACATGTGGGATGTGACATGTCACGTGGTTTCGACGAAAGGTGGTTGAGTCACGCGAGAATCTAGATGACGAAGTATAACAGGTGTAATGAAATATATATGAATAATAATTGAGTAATAGTAAAAAATGTATAAATTAACGTTCGAATTTTCTAAATTTATAAGTGATTTTATAAATTGGTTGCCAAAAGGTGACCAAATAAACGATAACATAAATAGTAACAGAATTTTTTGAAGCCTTAAGTTTGGGTGTACGCCATGGATTCCAAAAAATCGACCAGCCTCAGCTCCACTGCATACGACATCGTTTCCAAGGTAATGCTCTCTTTTCGAATTCGATATATTTTTTTTTTTGATGGATCCGGAATTGTAATAGGATTGTATTTGAATGTCTAGATGATTGATCCCGGAAAATTTTACCTGAATTTCACCTGGTTTTCAGGCTTTTTGCAATTATATTTGATTTGCTATTTTGTGGAAATCCGATCCAAAAAGTTTGCATTTTTTAACTTGGAAAATCTGACGAAGGATAATTTCAAAACTATAGGATTTTCAGTAAAATCAAATTTTATTTATAGAAAACAAATGGTAGTAAAAGAACATTTATATTTTGCTATTATGTGATTATTGTATGATAATTTAGGGCAAAAATCAGTTCATATGAAAAATTCACATACTTTCCATTGTACTGCCCTATCAACTTGAGAAACTTATGCCTTATTGCTTCTTCTTCTTTTTTTTTTAATCGAAAATGAGTATTTCCATTTCAAGACTCCGAAATTCTATTGATATCAACGGAACATTGTTTAGTAACTTATTAAAAAATAAAACTATTAAGTAAAAGTAAACTTTTGTTGATGATGCCTACAGTTTGATTAACAATCAAATCATGGTCATTGTTGATGGTATAATCAATAACCTTACTCAGTAATTGCCGATGGAACTGTCATAACTAATCTCCAAGGTAATACCGTTGACATTCACAAATGAAATTTGTATTTGTGATCATCCGTAGAAATCAGTAATGTTGGCATTCAGAGATTTTATTATTATTAGTCTTAAAAAGGTCACTTCGAAGACTTTCTCTTGATTTTCTTTATCAGGTAATCATCTGCTTTGAGTTAATGCTTCTTGTTTCTGGAAGTTTAGATGCTATAGCATAATAATATTGTGCTGTCCTTTTCTTCCCTTCCCCCATCCCCCACCGCTATAAACACGCAGTCTTCCAATCAAGCCTAGTGACGTACATACATATTGTTAGATATTTAAACAATAAA
>CAIGRN010115064.1:0-15137 GCA_903798345.1 Fraxinus anomala
CCAACTTGGATGTGCCTCGGGGGGCCTTGTCTTTCTTTTATTATTCATGACAAAAGGGGGAGAGATGTGTATTTATTTCAATGAGTTGATTGTTAAGGGGAGAGATGTGTATTTATTTCAGGAAGTTGATTGTTAATGAGAGAATTTTTAAAGTTTTGATTGATAGATGACTTAGGGGGAGTCATTTGATATATTTGCTGGAATTTTACTATTGATATAGTTTTGTGTTTTGTCTATATTGAAATAAAATTCCACAATTTATTTCTAAGTTTAGAATTCACATAATCTTGCAAGTTTCGGTGTTACACGTGTTTTATTTAATTTAGTTATATGATTTTGATTTTGTTAGTTTCATTTTACTTTTCACGTAGTATTATTGTTTTCGTGTGTTTCGAGGAACGGGTTGACAAAGTATTGAAGAAAATTTTAGAAAAAATATTTTGGGTAGTTTTGAACTTTTTGACTTTTAAATAAATGATTTTGTCACGAAATACCAAATGAGGAAATTGTTAAGTCCAAATTATTATTGGAAATTTCAAAATTTATAATTGACAATTCCTTAATCAAAATCAAGTCCTAATTAGATGTTTATTGAATTGTAATCAAAGTCAAAATAGGGGTTATAAATCCTAATTAAAGTCAAAAGAGTTGGAACTTGTAGTATAGATCTTGAAGAGATCCAAAATGTCCAAGAAGATCACATATGAACAAGGCAATATAATTAGAAGTTTAAAGAGTGTCAAATAGTCGTAAAAGTTATGCTCCAAATTCTCAATCGTAACTTGCAAAACATTTTTCATATAGAAAACATTGAAATTTGCACAAGTTTATTTCCAAACGAATTGTAGCTCTTTGAGTTAGCTTTCCAATACATTTTGAATTATCTCAATCGGACATTGGAAGAGAAAGTTGTGATAAAAATATTGACGACTGCTCAGCTGCTGCTAGCCTGTCGTTGGCTTGGCGCTTGAGTGACAGGTCGACGTTCAAAAATCAGTTTAGCTTCAAACATTTGGTTTTTCAATCTATTTTCATCCCAAACACTTTTCCTTATATATATCCTACCCTATGAACGTCCAAAAGTGTGTTGTATCATATTTCATATAGAGATTATTCATTTGAAGATCCAAAACACAATCATTGATTAAAAGATTCAATCACCATATTATTTATGCCATAATTTCATCCAAGTTTTGATTTGTTGACATGGCCATATTGTTTCATATTAAACCACAAATCAAAACACACAAAATCTTTTGATCAAATACCAAATCATTTAATCCATAGGAAATAAATCGATACCAAGGATCTGAAGCTGTTGCTAAAGCACAAATTCAGGAAGATTAATGTGAGGTATCAGAGTCGAAATCTGACGTCAAGAACAAATAGTTCAGGAAGGTTGAGGTATAAACCAAGGGGTCGGGATTTGTTTTGAAGGAGCACACCTCTAGTAGGATAAAAGGATATTGCAGGAATTGATGTCAGAAGTTCTACGAAGTAGTTGGGTCTGGACCGTACTGTAAATTTGTTTCGATTTATATTGGATTATTAATTGGCAAGGTTCTCAGAGTTTTTACACGATTGGATTTTTTCGTGATCATCTTTGATGTTCTTTGTTGTTTTAATTATTGATTGTTGTATTCAAATTTAGGATAAATTTACTTATTTAACTAACGATCTAAAAATAATTAAAAAATAATTCGTTACTTTTAATTGTGTAATTTTGCACTTTCACTAGCCACTTTGGAAATTTTATGATTATATCTGACAATAGCATTTAGAATAAATAGCCGAATATTCTATTTTTCCATGGCTAACAAAACCTCGAATCTGGTCCATATTGCAGTCATAACATATTATATTATATTATATTATATTTTAAGTAAAATTTGGAATCAACTATATGAATTATACTTGAAAGCCCGTGTTAATTTAGTATCTTTAGGGCATATTTAATACGCATTATTATATTAGATTGCACGAGACAAAAGAATTTTTATTTTATTTTTCGTTTTATTTAGTATATCAAAATATATGTGTTCTTGGGTTGGCAAAAATTATTTCACTATTCAAAATCGTGCTTTAAAAAGTTGAGGATCAATTTCATGAGATTGATAACATTATATTTGGTTCGCGTATTTCAATGGATTTTATTTCACTTGAATTCTAAGAAATTGTCCAAAATGTACCCAAAAACCTATAATAGAAAAAATAGTACAAGGATAATGATACATGAAGGCAAAAACTAGATGAGTTAATTGTGGGAGAAGAAAATGATAAATTGTTAGGTGGGAATTAATTGTGATTGTTATCAAGCCAATCAATCCTTTAACGTTGAAATTTAAGCATAATTTAAAGTCAATTTTGATTGTAACTTTTCATATTCATTTTGTCGTTTAAGAATGATTATAACTATTATTTCTTGTAGATGATCAAATCAATTCTTATATTTAGTAAATAATTTAATTAGTTGATTTATACGGCACCCTTGTAAAATATGAAAAAAAAAAAAAAAAAAAACTCTTCTTCGCTAAATTGTGGTGTCTATCACTCGGTCATTTATTTTAAGACATGACGTACATGTAGGCCGGTGGTGAGGGAGGTGGGAACTAGTAGGGTCCCTTGTCTTCACTTAAATTTGAGAAGAAAATTATTATATTACCATTTTTTTTTTCATAATTAAATTAGATACTTAATGGATCGAAGTCCTGATTCCGTTACTGATTGAGGCCATCACTGGTGTAGAAGGTTTCAATCGTAGTATACTAGATTATCAATTAAAATAAAAGATGATTAAATTGTAAATACTAACACCGACTAAATTATTATTTTATTATTTGCTATCAAATAATAATTATCTTATATTTGGTACCTAAGTGTTGGATTAGGTCTCAATTCAAACCAACCCACACCATATATATAGCAGAAGTTACATTATTCAAGGGGCTACACGCCATAGATTCCGTGCCTGATATCAATACCAACCCACACCATGTATCATAAGTTACATTATAATTTGTCTCGGAGAATATATTAAATAAATATTATTTTGTTTAACAATAAAACAAATTATCAACCCGTTTATTATTATTATTATTGGCATATGTTTCTAGGCTAATGATTTTTGAACTTTAATTTATTTGCTTTTGAAGATAGCATAGCACCAGTAAAAAAAAAATATACTTCACGATGGGAGATAAAAAAGTAACATCGCAAGTCACTTCTTAGTTCCTATTGTTTTTAACTTTTGGGAAATTGACACGAATAATCCCAAATCTTTATATATTGGTGCAAATGGTCATTTCGGATGAATTATTCCAAAAGTGCGTTAGTTCTGGCGTGTGGAATGCACTTTAGCGCATTTAACCCAATCTTTAGCGAAAATAATGATCATATTCCTTATCAATTTTTTGAAGTTCTAAAGAATTGTTCGACTGTGTTTCTTTGTACATCATGTTTTGTTCATTATACTGGTTGAACAAGATCGAAAAATAAAAATATTCATTAAACTTATCGATTATCGTGTTTGACGGACTCAATATACTAAATATGATCATTATTGCACTTGAAAGCAAATCCTGATTAGTTAATAAAAAGGATGGAAGGGTGTTTATTAGTTTTCAAGTAATGATAAACCAAGCTGGCATAGTTTGGCCCCTTAATCATAATCTGAAAAATTAACACGCAAATTATATATCCCACTCATTTATATACTAACAAAACAATATAAAAAAAAATAAAAACTAAATAACTTGTTTGATGAAAAACTATAGATAATTATTTTGGGTCGGGTTTGAAAACAATGAATTTAACCTTATTATTGTTGATGAAAAGAAGTTGAACTTTCAACTGGATTATATAAAGTAGAAAACTTGGTAATTTAAAATTAAACTAGCTAGTTGATAACGTAGTACGTACGATTTATATTAAAGAAATCGCGGGACACTCCTAGTGGTCCCTCTCCCTGTAGTGCTAGCTTTCCCACCCGCCGAAAATGACGTGACAATATTCGATTTACATTGATTTCATCTCCTATTTGTTCTTATACGAATTAATCTCTTTATTTATTTTAATATCATTGCACATCTTTGATATTATATGATCATTATTCTTGCAATATTTGACGGAAAAATCAATAAAATAGCAAAATAAATAATTGGAATTTGAAATTGATGTTAAACTTTAATTACTTAATAATTATTTAAATATAAATCACTTGCGGACAATAATATATTTACAATTTTCAGAATTAGAGCTCTAAATTATTATTTCTAATACTACAACCTACGCAGTACAATCCAACTGCCACTTAACGCCGCCAACTGGGGCGGCATTTCTACGCCGTGGACTGTCCCACAATCTAACAACGCTGCCATCAAGAACCGTTAAGTCCCGGTACTGGTACCACCCCATATCTCCCATTTTCACAATCATCATCCTCTCCCAATCATCGCACCACCGCCCTATTTTCTCATTCACCACCGATTCACCACCGTTGTCACCACCCTCACCCGTCCTACACTCGTCCTCATCGCAATAATACAAAGTAAACTTCCCTTTTGTACTACCTTCTCTCTCTAAAACTCGGCACTTCGTATTTGAACCTGATAAATACTCAGTATCAAATTGAGTTGAAGAAACTGTAGCCACCTCACCCTCAGCCGCTACACCGTCATCCATCTTTAACGGCGACGACGAGCAAGTCGAAACGCCATCTGGGCTTCTGCCACGTGGAACCAAATTTGAAGATGCTAAAGCTCTGATCCTCCAGAAGCTAACGGCGGCAGTTAAAACAGCAACCCACGGCCATATACTGTTAGCGGCCGTCAATAAGCCATAGCTCAAGTTATTAAAAGCTAGAGCTTCAAACGGAGAATCCAATGAGTTCATCTTCAACACCCCGCCTCTCTCTTTCTCTATATCTCGTTATTTTCTCTCTCTATAAACTGAATTTAAGGTGGGGTTTTATAGAATTAACAGGTGAAATATAAGCCGTAAGATTTGAAGAAAGCATCTGAGTATAGATGCTGAGAATCGGAAAGGTAGATGCCAATTGCTAATGTTTGATGTAATATTATTTATACTGGAATTTTCTAAAGAAGTGGACATATGAAGTGACATGGGCAATTGACCACAAGTTGTTTTTGTACCGTATAATAACTTGATCGGGAAAGATGAGACACGTGGAGTTATTTTATTGGTTTATTGCAAATCACGTGGGTCATTTACGTATTTCTTTATTCTCTCTTATACTCTAATTATAATTATTACTTAGCTTTACCGTATTGGGGGAGGCTAATTTTTCTAGAACTCACATGTTAATGCATTTGTAGTCAAAGCAAAGTTACTATTTTTTACCCCTAATATGTCGAATGTTGTAGTAGAGACATGGAACCACCAATAGCGAGGTTGTGATGGGGTGGGAAGCGAGCTCCCCTTCAATAATGTGGTGATAAATCTCTCATTTTTAATTTAGTGTCATTTGAATCGTGCAAAAATAATTTGGTGATCTTACTTTGACGAGCTCCTCTTGCTATTCTACTGATTAGAAACAACTAGCAAAAGTATCAACATTGCCTAAGATAGGTGGGCGGGGAGACAAAGAAGGACTAGGCCTATCCTTTTTCTAGTAGTAGGCAAATTCCCAACTGTTTCGAAGAATGAATCGTGGGGTGTGGACGGATAAGTGGTGGGGGTGAAAAGGGGGGAACTAGCTTTTAATCTCTCAAAGTTTGGGGATAAAATTAGTTAAAAAGTAGATTAGGAACATGATCGTTACTTTTGAAAAAGATTTAAGTTAAATGTGCAATTTATCCTTAAAAGAAAGTGCATTTCATGACCAAAACTAATGCCCTTTTAGATAGAATCCATCTACGAGGACATTTATGCCAAAATTGAAAATGTTTGGAATAATTTGCACTCTATTTGAAAGGTTCAAAACTAAAAAGTGCAATTGACAAATATTTGAGATCATTTGTGCCAATTTTCATTAACTCTTTTGTCACGATCCGATTTCAAATTTTAAAGGTCTAAATAAATATTTGCTCAGTGAGCTTTTTGTACATCGTGTTTGGTTCATTACACTTGTTGAACTAGATCAAAAAAATAATTATATTCATTAAACCTAATCGATTATTTTGTTTGACGTTTGACAGACTGATTGTATCAAATCCCTGTTTGGATCTACTAAAAAAGTAAAATTTAAGTCAAAATTAATAATTAATTTTAATCGCATATTTTATAGGACTCACAACTTTTCAACTACAAAACTATCAATCTTTAACAAAATTTACTAAAAAGTTGATTTTTTTTTTTTTTTTAAATCTAAAACAAACCGGGCTAAATATGAATATCAACGCACTTCCTGATTAATTAATGAAAAAGATGGAGGGTGTTTATTAGTTTTCAAGTAATGCGAAATCAAGCTGGCAAAGCTTTGCCCCTTAAATCATATTATGAAGAATTAACACGCAATTATGTGTGCTAATAGTATAAAAGAAAAAAAAAATATTAGCATTATGCTTGCCACTCTGAATTTTTTTTTTTTTTTTTTAAATTCATGCCAATAAGCACCTATCTTGTTAATAGCAAGAGGACTTATCCATATACTATACAACTTGTTTAATGATAGATTTTTGGGTCGGGTTTAAACTGAATGATTTTTTAGGGGGAAAAAAGGAAAATAATGAATTTAACCTTGTTACTGATGGAAAAAAGGTTGTAACTTTCAACAAGGTGACATAAATTAGAAAACGTGATCATTTTATAAAAAATAATCGATAACATGATACGTTTGATCTATACTAAAGAAATCACAGAATGTTCAAAGTGGTTGCTATCTCCATAATTGTAACTTGCCTACCGACAGAAAATGACAATATTCGATTTACATTGAAATTATCTCATATTTCTTCTTATCCGTATTAATCTCTTTATTTATTTTAATACTATTGCACATCTATGATATCATTAATAGGTTCACGTATTTATGTTTGTTGCGGCGGCACGTGTTAGAACAAAACGGGAGCGAAAGTGGGATTGTGCATTTGCTACAATATAAAGAGTCAGTTTCATATCGTACTATCACAATTACTATCACTATCACTACTTCCTTAAAAGAGTGGATGAGAGTTCACTATTTATTTGTGTAATCTCCATTTCAAACTAAACTGGTTCATAATAATTGTTCATAAATTGGTTCTATCTACTGTTTGAGATGCTAAGGCGGCATGTACAAGTTGTGTCGATGAGAAAGTTGGGAAAGGTGGGTGTGACCCGTTTTTCAGAATCAGAAGATAGAAAAATTCAACAAAAGTAGGCCAAATTATAGTAATTGATGTGTACTGTATCTTGTGTGTGTGGAAGGAAAAAGCTGTGAGTTTTTCTACCTGTAGTAGGGGCGTACACTGGTGTCCAGCCCCTTAAAATAGTGGAGTCATGCCCAATAAAAAAAGAGAAAATTATAAAAAAACGTTCACTTTTACGTAGTCATTTATAAAAATGTTAAAAATTTCTTCAATATCCATTTTACTATTATATGGACCAAAATGCCTCATTAACAATTTTAAATTCTACAATGAAGATAAAATTATTTATATGATTAAAAATTATATTGACCAATAATAATTTGATACATGATCTATACTACTTATTTTTAAAAGTATCATGTCAATCATGTATTAAATGCTCACTTCCAAATAACCAACGCAAACTAATTTCTTCATAATATAAACAATCCATCTTTGTTTAATCAAGATTAGGAAATCTTGCTTCGAAAAACAATAATTACCTATTTGGCATGAGGTGAGCTATTAATTTCTTTGAATGATTCTTGATCAAACCCCCCTTTCGAATCTTCGATTACGGGTTGAGAATCCGGTCAAGTAGAATCAAGAATCTTGGTTTACAGAATTTATACATATGGTGAGGTGGCGTCATTTCATTGGTGATTGCAAAAAAAAAAAAAGAAAAGACTGACCACTTATTACATTGAGAAATGGGAAGATTATACCCTTCATTTAATAATTAGTTTGCCACAATTACCCCTTTCACGTTATAGTTTAACATAATTTCTCGTAAATCAAGAAAGAAATGGGAATTAAAAATTAAAAAATGAGAATTTTAAAAAATGTCTAATTTCATGCTTGTCAATTAAAAAAATATCTAATTTTGATAATTCCTGCAAAAATGGTCAAATTTAGTACTAAATTGTCTATTATACTCTTAATGAAAAACGAAGCATTTTTTAAAAATTTGTTACGAATTTCGAAAAGAAGAAGTAGCTTCAATGATAAGCTACATTAAAATGACGTTCTCGATATTTTGAAAGTTATTATCGATATTTGAACCCTATTTATCATTAAAATGACGTTCTCGATATTTTAAAAGTTGTTATCGATATTTGAACTCTATTTATCTTGATACTTCATTTATCTAGAACGAGATTTCATTTCGAATGTGAGAGTTTTCTATATTTCATAAAGTTCTTGACATTTGAAATATAGTTCTCGATATTAAATACACATGTCAATGAGAAATATAATATTTATTATAATTTGACATGTGTACTTTTGAAATAAGTAGGACGGGTTATGTGTAAAATTTTATTGATCAACAAAATTTTTAATTCCATGCACATTTTTATCTTTAACATGGAATTATAAATTCTTAACAATGGTATTTTGGTCAAAAATACTGCAAAATGGACATTGAATAAATTTTGGATATTTTTACGAATGACCATGTGAAAATTGACATTTTTTTTTGTAATTTCCACAATAAAAAACTATTTAATATTTAGTGGGGATTAAACCCTTATTTATTCTCAATATTTTTGAAATATATTTTTCTCTTTTCAATCACATTTTTAATAAAATAATATTATATGCAATTTCAAAAAATTTCATTATTTTTTAACCATACATTTTTCGTTAATCTACTATTCCAAAATACATTTTTAGATTATGGTGGGACTCAAACATGCTCTCAAATTAAATATTTAAAAAAATTTGATGAAATATATAATTGAAAAGTTGTTATCAAAATTAATTGTTAACTTTGATCAGGAAATATCCCACTTGCTGACACATCAATAAATATGTCCCATATTTCAACAAAATTCAAGGCAATTTCGTCCCAGTCTCAATTTTTTAAAACTAATTTTTCAATATACTCATTTTCAATCACCCATTCACATAATAAAATATTCTATACGTAATCTTAAATTTTTCCATACTTTTTAACTACACATTCTCTTAAAAATCACAATTTAAAATATTAATTTTTTTCCAAATAAATAATTGTCAAATGGGGGCTTCATGTATGCTGTTGCCTTTTGGTCACGAAAATATGTTCGCTTTGTAAATCATCACAAATGCACGATTCGTTAACAAGTAATAAAGTGAAAATTGTAAAATTTCGAGTATCATTCCACGAGAATTGATTTGATTTGATTTGATTTCTATTATCGTCTCTTAACCGACTCTATTAAACTCAAGATGGTTGGTTATTTAAATTTTATGACTAAACTATGACTAAAATGCAATTTAAGCTATTGTGACTAAATGAATGCAAAATTATGTTGAATCAAAAGTTTGATGAAATTAATGAATGAAAAGTGCACTAAGATCCCGAATCACCAAGCAATATCACTTTTAACCTCTATTTCACAGTTCGATAATCTCTTTCGAGTAGAATTAAACATATTCTCGCATACCATTTTATTATATTTCTATGACAAATACAATATACAAGAATGCATGACGTTCTATAAACACTTAGAGATTCACGTAAAGTATAGCGATATATTTCTATCCTCTATCGGACCCTACGATGATTTATACCTTATAGAATCTATTTTCCTTCTTTTGAATGCATGAAATAGATCACCTAAACTCACATAATCACCTGCATTTAAATATGGAGGCAAGAAAGTGTATATAAATCATTCAACATCCATCAATCGTGTTTGAATATCAAATTGCAAAATAGANATGGAGACAAGAAATTGTATATAAATCATTCAACATCCATCAATCGTGTTTGAATATCAAATTGCAAAATAGAGAATTAAAAGATCACAATGCGAGGTTCATCGTTCACCTAGTACATAAAAAGTCTAGCCTAGCATGGATAAAATAAAATAATAATAAAAATAATAAAGAGAAGACATCACCCAAAAACTAGAAATTCGGTTTGAAATCTTGAATTTTGAATGAAATCCCTTGTTCTAGCCCTCTTCCTTGCTCTTCAATGTTGTCTCTCTCTAAGAATGCATAAAACCTTATTCTGGACGAGATTATGGTTATATAGGGCGTCAAAATATCTTTCCACAAGAGATTATTTCGAACAAGGAAACCAGAAAATTCGCGTCGGATTTGAACCATGCGACTGTATAGTTATATCCCATGCGACGGTATGGTTATACCAATTTGGCGGAAATTTTTCCCTGTTACCTTTTGGGCGACTGCATGAGGTTTCTACCATGGGACTGCATTGTAGAAAGTATTTTCCATTTGGTTCAATTTGGTCCCCAAAAAAGTTTCTACCATGCAACTGCATGGAAGAAAGTACTTTCCATTTGGTTCAATTTGGTCCCCAAACTTTATTTCATTTACTTTTTGGCCTTTATTTCTTCTTCTCCTCCTTCTTCTAGCATTCCATGATATTACAATGTGTTAATTAGCCCAATTCCTTGCTCGATTCGTCATTCGGGTCAACTTTTGAATAATTGCATTTTGATCCCCGAAGTTTCATTTTCTTCTATTTTGGTCATTTTTCGTTCGTTTTCGCATATTCTTCATTCCATCCATCAATGTAATCCTACAAACACAAATTATATCGAATTAATCCATATTTCAACATATACATTGATAATTTTCCATGTTTTGTGGCATAAATAAATGCACAAAACGCACTTATCACCTTTCTCCATAAAGTAGGTACAGTACACATATAATAGCTTTTGAATTTTGTTATTTGTACACCACATATGTACATTCTGATGTACAAACCCTCATAACAGAGGGGCCTACGATTTTTTAATGAGGAATTTACAAAAATGGCCAATTTCATGTTTGTCAATTGAAAAGTGTATAATTTTAAAAAATGGTCAAATTTAGTACCAAATTGTTTATTATACCCTCAATGAAAAATGAAGTAATTTTTTTTCAATTTGTCACGAATTTCGTGAAGAACGAGAAGCTATATTAATGCTAGCTAATACCTAATGAATTCATTTGCTTTTATTATCTATTAGGTATTGACCAAGAATTTTGGAAAAAAATATAGGAAATGATGTAGAATAGCCATTAACACTAAAAAATAATTATATGCTTCCAATTCATAAGAAAATTATATAATTTCATTTCGAAAAATTTAATCTCATGCAAATTTGCAGTTGATTAGGCTTTCTACAATTCTCGATAGAAGGTAACTTTTCTTTGAAATTTTGTTTTTATTGATAAATTGTGTTTAATAGTTGTTATTCTTGACATTTCATGACTTTCTTGACATTTTAAAATCTATTATCGACATTTGGACCCTGTTTATCTTGACACCGACACTTCATTTGTTTAAAACGAGATTTCGTTCTGAACATAAGAGTTCTTTACATTTCATAATATTCTTGACATTTTAAGTATACTTATCGACATTTCATAAATGTTTTATTTATCTACTTATAGGAAGAAGCGAGCATTTAACACATGATTGACATGATACTTTTTAAAATAAGTAATATAGATTATGTATCAAGTTATTATTGATCAATACAATATATAAATAATTTTATCTTCATTGTGAAATTTAAAATTGTTAATGAGGGCATTTTAGTCCATATTATAGTAAAATGGACATTGAAGAAATTTTGGACATTTTTACAAATGACTATGTAAAAGTGAACATTTTTTTGTAATTCTCTTTTGTTTTTTCAACTTTCCACTTGCAGCATGCTCCATGGCATTTGATTTAATTCAATAATTCCCCAAATTCCAATAGTACTCCAAACACACAAAACCTAATTTTTTTTTTTTTTTTCCAATTTCAACTAAATCTCAAGATGAAAAAAATAAACCCAGATTACAGCTAATGAAAATTCGACAATCAGGAAAAATCCTCTGACCTCCCAAAAACAAAAATTAAATAAAGTCACAATCCCTTACACTGGATCCAAGAAATCAATTGATCAAAAAGTTCTCCCTTTCAATGTTTCGACTACATCCTTCAAATGATACTGAAACCCAAATCAATAAATTACGATCAATTCTCGTTGACAAAAATTACACACAACCATACAATTTCTAAACTAATACTGTTGAAATTTAGAAAGTAAATGTTCCATTGCTTAGTTTTTCCATCGAAAGTAGGATTAATTGGAATACGAACATTATGAGGAAGAAAATTAGGGGAGACAAACGAGCTAGAATTGAGAGATTAGAGAAAAAATAAGAAAAAAAAATGTAAAGAAACTAAAAGAAAAGGAAATGAAATGGTTAAGGGAGAAAAACTAGATAAAATTCAAGAATAAATAGTGGCCATAAAATATAATTGTCAAACCATAACTGAAGTAATTCTAGAAATAGACCTCCATTGTCAACAATAATCCACACGTAGTAGCTATAGATAAGGAACTGGTTCACAACAGCGATATGGAGGTACGATACGCCAGACCACTGTGTGTTATCTTTTTGAACAACCTCTGCCACTGACCCAATATGAAGAATAAGGAGAATTTAATAATTGAACTATAGAATTCCTATTATTTAAGCCCAAGGTTGAATCTCAAATACTATAAACTAAAATAAAATAAAGAAGTATTGTTTTCATTTAATTTTACTCTTAGCAATCCAAAGCAGTTCCATCCCTTTGATTCCATTTACTTAAATTAAAGAGCAAAACTATTTGTCTCGGTTGAATGACACGATGAAGAGCAGCAAATTGCAGTAGGATCAATTATGTTTTAGAGATTTTATAATTCAATCCTGTATAATAATGACAACCGTATACTGAAGTTAATCAACCCTGGAAAACACCAGGTTTCATAACTCGTATGATTCAATAACTATGTCCTTTTGTTCGTGGTCACAGTTGCATTGGACACATTTTAAGTTTTTTTGACTTATAAGGTTGTAATGACTAGGTTTCCAAAGTTGTTTCATTCTAGCCTCTAAATTGCTTGTTGTAACTTTTAGGCTGATCCAAAAATAGACGAAGAATAAGCCCCAGATGATGCTCCATCCAATTCCTTCGGTATGTATTAGTCTTAATTGAAGTATATTCTTAATCTCGTGTTTGATGATAAAAACACTGACTATGCAAATTTAATATGCAGTTTGATAATGATGTACTATTCGTATTGGATCTATCGATGAAAGCAAATAAACCAGAAACGAAATTTTTCTTTAATACCTTCACTGCAACTACAAGCACTCAGGGTGGTTTTCTTGTACCTCGTCGTGCAGCAGAAAAGATTTTCCCTCCTCTTGTACATTAGACGATAAACTCCCGATTCCTACCTCACAAACCTTTGTCAATGTTTGTATCACGTCTTGTATTGATAGGATTTTTTTAAATCTAATTTAGGACTTCACCATGCAACCACTTGCTCAAGAGCTTGTGGCGAAAGATTTGCACGAAAATTTTTGGACGTTTCGTCATATTTATAGAGGTAAACTCACTTTGAATATTTTTCTTTTTGAATAAACTGAGAATACATTAACTACTAAAATTGAACAGGCAGATGAAATTAATGACAATGCCAGCAATAATAATTAGTTCTCGTAGTTTTTAATTTTAGTTGCTTCTTTTAACTTCTCACGATTTAAATTCATATCTCTTTGGACAACCAAATTGCCACTTGCTAACGACTGGATGGAGCCTTTTTGTTAGTAATATGAAACACATAGTGGTTAATGCAGTTAATACTATGGATACGAAGCTAAATTTGACATTGTCTTGGCGTAAAGTATCTTCAATTTCTTCCCAAGTTTGTCATTTTATTTTATTTTAACTGTTTCTTTAATTCCTGTTCCATTTATTGCTATCGACTGTGATAGGGCCCAAAAGGTGGATATGTATATGGTGGTGGACCAGGTCAGGTAGATTAACCAGCTGTCTGTAGCATAGTTCAAAATGCCAAATACGTTACATTCTCTGCTATCGTATGCAATATTATCCTGCTCAACTCTTCATGCACTTGTGTGTGTTTATACGCATATATGTACGTATATATGTGTGTTAAATGGATTTGTGAATTCTTTACTGATTGAAGCAGGAAAGGAAACTGCGATTGGATGCTCAATTTGCAAAGGAAAGTATCATATTGCACCCTTCATTTCACAACTATCTATTTCCCACTATTCACAAACAGGTTTTATTCACTAAGTATCTTCTACCTTTTGTACCTTTTCTATCTTTATTTATGACTTCTATATTCATTTTTCACAAGATTGTTCCAACGCAAACTCTAAGTACAAAATCGCGCAGAGATGAGGAACCAACTGGAGGAGGTGCGATGTGCGAACGTCTTTCCCAAGCCTGTTGATCCACAATATGCTCCACATGTCTAGGAGGCCGAGATTCATGTAAGATTTTATTTTTCATAAACCTCGTGTATCTTTTCACATAAAAGGTTTATAAAGACATGCTTCATTGGTGAATGTTTTCCTTTTGAGCTGTTGTCCTTACATATATAGGATGAAGAGTATTCCTTGAAGATATAAAAAAAACTTTATTTTTATCGTAAATCTATATTACTACAGTAATAGACGTTAGCTTTTTTACGAATACCATCCTCTATACTTTTAATTTTCAAACATTATACACTTATCTTCGACGTTCTATTGTGCGTTAACTACAAACAAGTCCATCCCATTATAGTAATAGCGCGCGCACACACGAAAATGAAAATATTGCCTACGAGAATCCGACACATTCGAAACACTAACATTACCTTCAAAATACTCCAGTCCGTGCATTGCACGGGCCAACGCTAGTAAGAAATAAAAGAATCTCTAATT
The DNA here is from genome assembly GCA_903798345.1 of Fraxinus anomala. Taxonomy (NCBI): domain Eukaryota; kingdom Viridiplantae; phylum Streptophyta; class Magnoliopsida; order Lamiales; family Oleaceae; genus Fraxinus; species Fraxinus anomala. Next base: position 15,018 of record CAIGRN010115064.1, read on the forward strand.
ATGGTTGATAAGTGTATTTTATACACTTATTTGTTGCCTTAAATCATGATATTTTATTATTATTTTAATTAAATTCTACTTAATTAATATTATATTGTGTTTTGTAGGTTAAATGTTATG
>CAIGRN010115078.1:0-13793 GCA_903798345.1 Fraxinus anomala
CCCTCTTTATATGTTAAATAAAATTCACAACAAATTATTCACTCAAATAAATACTTTTAAAAGAATGTTATTAGTAGGTTTTGATGTCATAATGTTCATGTTTATTTTATGTTGAATTTAGCAAAATTTCCACTTGGAGTTTAGTTGGGTGTTCACATATTTTGAAGCACATGTTTGAATCTCATTTTTTTTTAAATTTATTTTTTAAAACTCATTTTAAGCACGTTCTTCAATAAAATAATTGCACACGTAAATTCAAAAAAATTTCCCATTTTTAACAATATTTTCCGAAAAATCATTATTTCAAAATGCATTTTCCCAAAAAGTGGGATTCAAACAGTGACTAATAAATTTATATCAGAAAAATTTGCCACAGATGACCAAAACTTTGTAAAAATATGCAGCACGATCCTAAACCTTTAAATTATAACAGTTATATTTCAAATCTTTTGTGCAATAAAAGGATCTTTGGATGATTTCTATCCAGAGTCACGTTAGTTGATCAGAAAAAAAACTTTGGCCTAATTCTGACCAATCCAATAAAGGGCAAAAATTATCTATTTACCTTTTTTAACTTCCTCAAAAATCTTGTATTTGATCCTCAAAAATCTCTCTCTTTTACAGTATGTGATTTTCATTTCTTCAAAGTCCTATTTGCAATTGTGGAACACTGGTGCACATGATGACATTGTGGACAACTCTAAACTCAGAAAAACGTTTTTTCACTTGCTAACGAAGACAAGTTAGCTTAGTGAGCCCCTATTTTCATCAATTCCTTGTATTTTACCCGATTTAAAAGAGTACTTTGGTGTATATTTTGTACAATCATGGAAGGATGTTCTTTCATTATTTGTTTTAACTCTCCATGGGATCGAAGGAGCCGATTCGTAGTTTTCTTCACTCAAGATGTAAGATGGAAGTTAAAATCAAAAACACTCTTTACAACAAGGACTAGTGTCTAGAAAGCACGAGTGTTCAAATTTGTAAATGGGGTCACTATAAAGTGATCTGTATTTAGATTTGTGATCGATGTCAGATTTGAAGTTAGAGATAGAATATATTTTTGAGTTAGATCTATGGTGTTCGATGTTGTGTTCTAATACAACTTTTGATCCTGAAATGTATTAATAATTTCTTTTGTTGTTTACCTTTCATCTTCATGTTTCTATCTACATGTAAGTTTTAAATAGCAAGAGTAGTACAGGTCCCAAACCTCTTTTACCCCGTGCAACGTAGGCCCGAACCATTGTTGAATAAGTAATTTACATGTTTTTCCAGTCTTTAGCATCATCAGTTATTTTGTTTCTAATTACCTAGTCTATAGGATTTGCTATTTAGTACTTTTTTTCATGCTATTATCTGTTGTGTGAATGCCTATATAAAGGCTATTTGAGTGATGAATAAAGCATAGCAGACAAGTACGTTCTCTCCTTTCTTTAGCTTTACTGTGCAAAGATTTTATTATTCAATAGTGATATTAGAGCCAAAGTCACCTTCAAAACCTTCTAAATTAAAAAGCAGAAGCTTTTTCGAGACCTACTCTTGACCAGAAATCTGCAGCAACTATAATCTAATCTAGTAGGATTTATATCAATCTCGTAGAAGCACGTCTTTCCACATAATATACGAAATATTATTTGTTCCACAGCCTAACTCCAAAAAAAGGGTCTGCAGATTTACTTTCTATAATAATTCCTTCCTTCCAACATTCAATCCCAACTTTTGCAGTAGCTGTAAATAGTAAACAATGGCTTTTGAAAACTTTGTGCAACCAACTATTCCTATCTTTGATGGTTACTATGACCATAGGAGTATGCTCATGAAGAACTTCTTGAGGTCCAAAGAATATTGGCATGTTGTCTTCGATGGAATAGCAAATCAATAGCTAGCATGGCAATGACAAATGCGCAGAGAACAGAAATATAGAAGGGTAGCGGTTGAAGGATCTCAAGGCGAAGAATTATCTTTTCCATTCTATTGATCGCTCAATCTTAAAAACCCTTCTTTACGAGGATACCTCCAAGCATATTTGGGATTCTATGAAAAGAAGTACCAAGGTTCCGCAATGGCAAAAAAGCAGCAGCTTCAAGCACTACGTACAGAGTTCGAAACACTTCGTATGAAATTGGGAGAAATAGTTACAGATTATTTCTCTTGAAAAATGGTGATCTTGAACTAGATACAGATCCATGGCGACAAGACGAAGCACGTGACAATAGTTAAGAAGATTCTTCGACACGTGACGCTAAAATTTAATTTTGTTGTTAGTTCCATAGAAGAATCTAAAGATATCGATGAACTTTCAATTAATGAATTACAAATTTCTATGTGAGTTCATGAGCAAAAAATTAGCCAACAGGAAAAAGAGGAGAAAGTATTAAAGATCTCAATAGAAAAACCACTCTACACCATGTAGAGCTAATAGAGGACGATGTAGAGAAAGGCATAGCAAACAATGATCGTGGAAACGAACAACACTAGCATCAAAATAATCAATTTCAAGAAAGAGGAAGGGCACGAGGAGGCCATCACTCAACGACTTACATACCGATGTCAACAGACAAGTCCAATGTTGACTGCTACAAACGTCATAGGTAAGGCCATTATCAGTCAAAATTTTAACTAACGTGTCTAAAGGGCATAGTGAAAAATCTAATTTTGCAGAGAATGAAGAAGTAATATCTTTGTTGATGGTTTGTTATTCCAGGAAGGATACCCACAAGAATTTGTAGCGCTTAGACACAGGTTGCAGCAACCATATGTGCAGAGACGACTACACTCTCATTTCGATGAATTTTTCCATGATAATGTGAGATTTGATGACAATTCCAAAGTCTCCGTTATGAGAACAGGAAAGGTAACAATCAAAATCAAAGGAAATTCTTTGCAAACTATTTCTAATGTTCTTTATGTTTCAGATTTAAAGTCCAATTTGCTGAGTGTTGGTCAGTTGCAAGAGAAGGGGTGTGAAACTCTATAAAAATGGAGTCCGTCAAATTCAGAATGAAAAATTGGGCTTAATTGCTCAAGTAAAGATGATAACAAACCGAATGTTTTCGTTGTATATACACTACACCACATATTCATGTATATACACAACACCACAACACAAACCTTTGCTCTTACTCCTTTGTTCTCTGTAACAAAAGCATGTGCATCATTCCTACTCAAGTCTTTTGTTCTTATTTCTTCATTAAACAAACCGTTTTTAACTAGAGTAAGTTCAAGAACACCAATCAGAGAAGAATTACTAAGTGATACCCAAAGTCTCCCAACTATCAGGCAATGAACTCACAAGTAATAGTGCTTGCATCTCATCATCTAGCACTATTTTCATTGTGGTCAACTGATTTACTAAGTCTTTGAATTTATTCAAATGCTCAGCAACTGATTTTCCCTCCCTCAGCCTTAGATTCACGAGCTTTCTAATAGCAAAAGCTTTATTTTGAGTTGTCTTCCTCTCATAGAGACCCTCAAATTTCTTTCATAGTTTGCTAGCATCCGTCTCTTGAGATACGTGATGGAAAACACGAAGGTCAATCCACTGTCTGTCTAATATATCCAAAGGCATTTCGGTTTTTCTTTTCCCATTCCCTGTCTGATTTAGTACTTGGCCTGTCACTATCACACTCAATAGGGTCATGCAACTTCTTACAATAATGGATATATTCCATCATTGACTTCCAAATAGAATAATTAGACCCCATGAGTTAATCATAGTACCCCAAATATTCTCCATTCAATTTTCACAAGACAATTAACCCACCCACACCTTAAACCAAGCTTTGATACCACTTATTGGGCAATTTCACTTCTTGCAGAGAATAAATTAACAATCCAAGCAAATAACTAGAATGATTAAATATACAAATAAAAGATAAAAAACAGAAAATTTTACATGGAAAAAACCCTCCAGTGTAGAGGGGAAAAACCACGGAGCAACTCCAATTAAATCCACTATAATAATATAGATTTTACAATCTTAAATTTATGTCCGGGAAATACAACAATGATCAAAATCTAAGAAAACAAATAATCTCACCACATACCACCAGTTCGATAAAAATTGTGAGATATCCACTTTAAATACTACACCACTTTGAAGTATCCAAAATACACCACTTAGAGATTTCCTAATTTGTACTGTTTAGAGAAAAAAAATTGTGTAAAATCCATACCTAAAGATTGAAAGAATAACCTTTTACCCTTTCTCTCGTCCAGCAGCCACGTTTCTCTCTCTCTGTTCAGCCGCTTTTCTCTCTATATTTCACGGTTTTAATTATACAGCCTCATATGTTGACATACAATACATATTATAGTGGATTGGGCCAATTATTCCTTATGGGCTAGAAGCCCATATAACATCATTGCTGTACTATCAGGATTTGTCCTTTTCAATTGTTCACTATAATTCTGCAGCACTTTATACTATGCCTCAATGATCCATTCACAATTGTTTAATCTCACGCTTTTGTTCGACTACTGGTACACATAGCTTCCATTAGCAATGCTTCTAACATTTGAATCACACTTCTCCTCATTCTTGGCATACATTATTAGCCTTGCATTCTTGAATGAATATTGCACAATTGTATTCTTCAAAATCAGTATAAGTTCAAACTTCAAACCTGCAAAATGAACATATTAGGAGTTGTTCTCATTATATTTCAGTTTTGTATTTTGAGTTTTGAGTGTCCATTTTGAGATTGTTAAAAATGTATTCTTTTTGACATTTTAAAAAATTGTTTTGAAAACACTCAAAACTTTGTAAATTTTTAACTTGTTTTCAAAAATGCTTTTTCGAAAATAGGAAAGAGAATGTGTTTTCACTGTTTTGAAAAATTGAATACAGAAAACGACTTGAAAATAGTAAAGAGAAAAGATCCTTAGTACCTCCAAAATGAACATATTAGTGAATTATGCAGTTAGGGATTACCAGACAATGATTTGTAGTTGTAGTAAGATTACCAATCTTAAATTTTGATGCTCCATGTCAACTGCTGGGTTAAACCAGATTTCATTTCTGTTCCAAGAGGGTGAAGCTCCATCTTCATGATCACAACAAATTATTTTCACTTATTAAATAATGTTATTAGTAGGTTTTCATGTGATAATGTTCATGTTCATTTTATGTTGAATTGCATTTGGGTAGGCCTCGAGTTTAGTCAAATTCCCACTTTGAGTTTACTCTTTCTAATTTTATATTATGTTCTCGCATTTTACTTAAAATAGTAATACGTGCATTTCACTTGAATTTGTAACGATATTGTGGCAACTTTTGTATAGGGGTTAAGCCGTTAAGCTCAAGCTTGATTGCTTTAAATGGGTGTCCTTAATTTTATTGGATTTTAAAATTTTGTATAAATTTATGTGTTCCCAACTCTTTAATAGATGTCGTTAGAAATTAGGTATCCTAATAAACTGTAGAATTCTAAAGATTTTATTACGTGGAAGGATTTTAATAGATTTTAGTGGATTTCGAGCCCATAAACTAAAATATTACGCTCTTTAAAAATTTTAACTTCATCCCTCAGATGTCAATGAATTATCTAATACTTTTAATAAAAATTAAGGAAAAAATATAAAAATTGTGAAACCTATAAATTACGTGGCATGCGAATGACGAAGGAGAGTTCCACATATGTCGACTCGACATTGATTATTCAATGGGGTTGGATTTATTGGATTATGCTTCCTCATATTGGGCTTGGGCTTGGTCCATTAACCCACTTGGCCACAATTGCCTCCTATATATATATATATATAAAAGTTCATTCACAGCCAAAGCATGTTCATTCTAACCCTAACCAAATTCATCTCCCATTTCTTACACTCATTTCACTTTTATCGGCTGTTGACTTGACAGTTGGAGTGCAAACAGTCATCAATTTTTTTTTTTCCAATCATCAGTGGGGTGTTCGAGTGTGCATGTGATGTCTCGTGGAGGAGAGGGGAGGTAGTTGGGATTCTATTAGCCTTATTTTTTGAGGTCAATTGGCATCGTTTGTGAAAAATCAATACATTAACCATGTTATACCACATACAAAAAATCACTAGAAAATATAATTTTTTTTGAGCAGTTTTCTATTGGAAAATGGCAAAGATAGCAATCAAAAATGAAGAAAATGGCTACTGGCTGAGATATGAAAATTTTCTTGAAAATAAGGTTCCCGCTATGAAAATAACCACAGCAAAGTCAGCCATCAAACAAGAAGAAAAAATGGAGAAATCGTTGGAAAATGATAGAAGAAACCTGAGTTGAAAATTCGCTATGAAAAATGGCTATTCCTGACAAAGGGTTGAAAAAACTGACCATATTTGATCCATGAAAAGGGATTAATTGTAAACAAAAACAAATTGTCATAAAAAAGAAGAGAAAAATATGAAAAGAGGACATGATTGTGGAAAATGGCAAAGATAGAAATAAAAAATGAAGAAAATGGCTACTGGCTGATATGTGAAAATTTTCTTGAAAATAAGGTTCCCGCTATGAAAATAACCACAACAAAGTCAGCCATCAAACAAGAAGAAAAATGGAGAAATCGTTGGAAAATGATAGAAGAAACTTGAGTTGAAAAATTCGCTATGAAAAATGGCTATTCCTGACAAAGGGTTGAAAAACTGACCATATTTGATCCATGAAAAGGGATTACTGGTAAACAAAAACAAATTGTCATAAAAAAGAAGAGAAAAATATGAAAAGAGGACATGATTATGCCACAAGAAACGGATTTATTTTCAAGGTTTATCTTGATTTTGGCAGTAGGCGAGGTCAAGGAGGACCACCTCGTTTACCCTTCATACCACAACTTTCTGCATTGGTCTTTCATGTTATAAATATAAATCATATCTAAAATCGAAATAAAATCTAGATACAAACATTCGAGATTAAAATAACCAAAAGCCTAAGATCTACATCATGCGAGAATATTAGGATTCAAGGATTCAGGTTATATACCTGAATCAGTTATGAACGATTGTTTACTGTTGCGGAATTACTACAATAATCGATTACGTACTGATGACCACAAACGAATGGGTGTGATTTGTGATCTTTCTCAACCAAATCGCCTTATTTCCTTAATGGGACCGTCGTCTCTCTTCCAAATGAGGAAAAGTGAAACTATGTATAATTTGGTATATCGGAGATCATAACCAAAAAAGTCTTTATATATTGCTAATTTAGAGTTCTCATAATCCCCTAATTATAACAATATTGGTATCTACTCAATTAGTCCATATTTATTAAATAGCTAATATAACTAAATGAAATATGTTGCCATTAATTAGAAAAATCGTTGGTTTTCCTAACCTCCTAAATATTTAGGTCATTAAATAGAAAAATCATTGATTTTCCTAACCTCTTAAATATTTAGCAACAATCTCTCACTTGGCTACATATTATTCCTAAAACGATTATATTACAAATTTCTCAAACGCGTATCTGTATGCTATTTATCCTTACACTTCTCTTTAAACAATCTGGTCCACCTCATATATTAATAATGGAACCATCGCGACTTTTATCGAAATACAGTCGTGATTAAACCACGATGATCACCATACTAATACACTTAATGACATAGATCAAATATGGATGAGTAGCATGGAAATGACATGAAATATGATCTCAGACATGTCTATTTCCAACTAGTCCTTTTTTATTCTTTAGTGAGATCATTCGAAAGTTCTTAATGCAACGCGAACATTGCAAATAGAAAACACAAGCAAACTCAAAAACAGAATCATAAACCATCAATTTTATTCTGCAGAAAATCAAACAATCCAATGTCTAGAACAAATATATAACACATAAAAATGACTCCCACTAGACCAAGGCATCTTTGGAAATAACGTCCATGTGAGTAGTGTGCTCATGAAAGACCTTAAGCGTTAATCCCTTGGTTAATGGGTTCACTAGCATGGAATCTGTACTTATATGTTCAATGGAAATCTGTTTATCCTGAACTCTCTCTTTAACAACTAGAAACTTGATGTCGATAAACTTTGACTTCGTCGAGCTCATGTTATTGTTGGAGTAAAGCACTGCCAAGTTATTGTTACAGGAAATCTTTAATGGCTTGTCAATGTCATTTACCACTCGCAGCCCGATGACAAAGTTCCGCAGCTATATCCCATGGATGGATACCTCATAACAAGAAATGAACTCTGTAGCCATGAGATAGCTCCTCCAGCCAACATAAAGATGTAGCCTGATGTGGAGCGTCTGCTATCTTGGCATCCCGCAAAATCGGAGTTATAGAACCCAATGACCTCTAAACTGTCCGATCTCCGATAAGTGAGCACGTAGTCTTTTGTTCTCCTCAAATAATGCATCACGTGTTTAGCTACCTTCCAAAGCTGCGTGTCTGGATCACTCAAATATCTGTCCAAAACTCCCACTATAAATGCTATGTCGGGACGAGTACAAACTAGAGCGTATATTAGACTCCCTACTACTGACGCATATGGAACCTTCTGTATCTCTTTTCTTTCAAGATTATTATTGGGGCACTGTTTGAGACTAAACTTGTCTCCTTTAGCGATGGGCATGTCTCCTGGTTTATAATCTTTCACGTCGAATCTACTCAAAACCTTATCGATATAGCTCTTTTGTGACAAGTCAAGGATACCTCGAGAACGATCGCTCAGTATCTGAATACCTAATACTAAAAAACCGTCCCCAAGATCTTTCATCTCGAATTTCTTCATCAGAAATTTCTTAGTTTCGTGCAGTAAGCCTATATTGCTACTAGCGAGCAGAATATCATCGACATATGATAACAAGAAGATATATTTACTCCCACGGAACTTGTGATATACACAGTCATCAACAACATTCGCCTCAAAATTGTATGAGCTAATAACTTGATGGAACTTGTGATACCATTGACGTGAAACCTGTTTGAGACCATAGATGGATTTCTTCAACTTGCAGACCATAGACTTTGGATTTCCCAATACAAAGTTTTCTGGCTGTACCATGCAAATCGTCTCGTCAATGTCTCCATTGAGAAACGCAGTCTTGACATTCGTCGAATGTAGCTCCAGATCAAAATGAGCCACCAGTGTCATTATTGTTCTAAAAGAGTCTTTCGAAGATATTGGAGAGAAAGTCTTTTTGTAGTCTATGTCTTTCTTTTGAGTAAAACTTTTAGCGACTAGACGAACCTTATATCTCTCGACATTTCCCTTTGAATCCATCTTGATTTTAAATATCCATTTGGAACCAATGGGTTTCGCACCTTCTGGTAACGGGACAAGATCCAAACTTTATTGTCTTGCATAGACTTATATTCCTCATTCATGGCATCGATCCACTTTTGAGAGTTAGAGCCCTGCATGGCCTGACGGAAGTTGATTCGATCATCTTCCATCAATACATTATTTTTCTCATGNCAACCAATGGGCTTCACACCTTTAGACAACTCGACAAGATGCTAAATGTCATTGTCTTCCATAGACTTCATCTCATCTTTCATGGCATCAATCCACTTCTGAGAGTTAGAACTGTACATGGCTTGATAGAAGTTGATGGGATCATCCTCCGTTAAACCAACGCCATCCTCACGTTCTTGGAAAAAGACGATATAATCATCTGGAATTGCATTTTTTTTCTCCCTAGTGGATCTCCTCAATTACACTTCTTGAGATTGTTGAGTTTGTTCTATAGGTGGTGCTTGAGGAAGAATCTCATTGTTGTCTTGGTCTGGAACAATGTCGGGGATAAGAGCTTGAACTTTGTCATATAGTTCTGGAACTGTGTCTTGAACAACAACAAGTATAGAGACCCGATCGCTGTCAATAACAGATTCTTCTTCAAAGACAACATTACTTATGTTTTCTTCTCCCCCCAACTCAATATTCTCAAGGAATCTCGCATTTCCCATTTCAAAGAAGGATCATGATGTGGGATTGTAAAACTCATATCCCCGAGAGCGTTCAGCGTAACCAACGAAATAGCAGCTATTGATGTGGGATTGTAAAACTTATATCCCCGAGAGCGTTCAGCGTAACCAACGAAATAGCAGCTAACCGTACTTGAGTCCAGTTTTCTTTCATGTAGCCTATAAGGCCGTGCTTTAGCTGGACAACCCCGAATGTGCAAGTGACTAATGCTAGGCAACTGCTTTGCGCAGTCTTCAAAGCTTCTCCCTAAAGTGACTCTGGCAAGGAGGAATGGCTAATCATACTCCTTACCATATCCTTAAGAGTTCGATTTCGTCGCTCTGCAACACCATTCATGCTGGGTTTGCCGGGCATGGTGTATTGCGGAACTATTCCACACTTATTGAGAAAAATAGCGAAAGGTACTAGACGGTGTTCTCCCTATCCATTTCAAAAAGTCGTAGGGAATGGACTGTAGATATCAGTATGTATTAGTTTTAAGACGTCTGTAGCTCTCTCAGTACCTAACTTTCTAATATTTGTTCATTTTCCCTTGATGCACTCAACACAAACTTGGAAGTTTGTTAAATCTAGGGACTCAAGAATTTCATCTAACACAAGCCTCTGAATTTTCAGCTTAGAGATATGACCTAAGCGCTTGTGCCATAAGGTGGCGAAATTTTCACTTAATTTTCGCTTTGTACCACATGAACTGGTTTGCAATATTTCGTTATAGGAACTAACAATATCAAGCATATACAGATTATCAATCAAATAATCGGAACCAACAAAATTTGAATTGCCCTCGCCCACAAAAATGAATCTTTCAGTATCACTGGCGGTTGGCTCCACAGGCAACCCTGCATAGACATACTTATGTGAGTAGTAGCACCAGAATCTACCCACCAAGTATCCTTAGGTACTGAAGCTAAATTAACTTCAGAACAAACTATAGTTAGAAGCATACCCTTCTTTACACCCCAGGCAGCGTACTTGGAACACTTATTCTTCATGTGTCCCGGCTTCTTGCAGAAGTAGCAGGCAAATTCCTCATCCTACTTCTTTTGTTTATTCTGCTGAGAAGGTCCTTCCACAGTATTCTTAGCTATCTTCCTTTATTTGTGCTAAGAGGTTGATGCCAAGTGAGTAATTTCAGTCTTATCACGATGCTACCTCTCTTCTTCTTGTACACAGTAAGATACAAGCTCATTGAGGGACCATTTGTCCTTTTGGGTGTTATAACTCACTTTAAATTGCCCAAAATGTGCAGGAAGAGATATTAAAACCAAGTGCATGAGCAAGTTCTCAGACAGCTCCAACTTAAACGACTTAAGTTTCGATGCAAGATGAGACATCTCCATAATGTATTCCCTTATGTTCCATTTGCCCTTATAATTCATCGCGACGACTTAGCCAAAAGGTTACTCGCCTCCAATTTTTCGTTCTTAGCAAAATATTGCTCAATTTCCTCAAGAAACTTTTTGGTGATTTCGCTCGCAGTAATAAAGCCCCGAAATGCTTTCGGAATGGAACGTTTCATGATCATCAAGCACATTCGGTTCGAGCGATTCCACCTCTCAATTTTAACCTCATTGGGGGTTTTCAAAGTATAAGTGGGTCGATCTGAACGAAGTGCAAGATTCAAATCCATACAACCGAGGACAACCTCCATGGTTTCTTTCCAGACCTTACAGTTCGTCCCGCTCAGCATCAGAATGTTGTTAACTTGGGCAGAATCGTTCGTAGAAGTAGCAACAAAAACTGGATAGAGAACAAAATAAAGAAAAATAAGACATGCACAAATAATCCAAATTGGGGATCCATCTCAAGATACCTAGCACAACATTAATTCCTAGTCTTTGGACAGAGAAATTAATTGTAAGTGGTACTCTCAATACAATGATCAAATATTGACAATCAGTTCTGTCAAACAATAGCCTTTCTTTGGACCGACTGTTGTTCACATGAAAAGTCTTTATAATTGTCACACATTTATCATTGTAGGTGCGTTGTTATTTGGCCAAGCTATGTCTTCCTTTGGGCCGAGCATAGTTCATATAAATGACTCTGCACAAAAAATTTATGTATTTTCAGTCAAACTAATCTACACAACAGGGGTTACTTTGGCAATATGTTGCTTCAATCAATTTACTTGAAAATACTAGACATTCAGAAGAAATAATCAAAACCAAAGTTTGAATTTATTTTAAATTGTAAACCTTTTTTATGAATAAAATTCAAAAGTCAAAGTCAAAAGTCAATAATCAAAATTCTAGTCTAAATCAACAGTCAACTATAACTGGTCAAAATCGAGTTTTAAGCACATTTTTCAAGTCCAAATGGACTTGCCCACAAAATAAGATTGTAGGCCACTCAAATCCAAGCAAATGTGGCCATCACTTTCGGCCACTTTTAGTGTCCAACAATTCAACAAATTGAATTCATTAAGAAAATATCGTAATTTCCTCCTTTTTTTAAAATTCTTTCACAAAATTGAAACTTGATTTAATGGTCGAATGCATCAAGAACAACCAACAATAATTATATTATAAATCAAAATCTAATTTAGATATTCTTGAATCTTAAATTGATAAGGAAAAAAATGACCTCAATTATTCTTAAACTTTAAGGAATTTCACAAAATCCAAATATTTTATTTGAAAAAAATAATCCAAACACCATATGAATAGAATATGCACAAATCCTGATAATCTAACAATGATGACCGCTCTGATACCACTTGTTATAATTATAAATCATATCTAAAACCGAATCAAAATCTAGATGCAAACATTCTAGACATTCTAGATTAAAATAACCAAAAACCTAAGATCTACATCATGCCAGAATATTAGGATTCACGGATTCGGGTTATATACCTGGATCCATTATGAATGATTGTTTACTGTTGCAGAATTACTACGACAATCGATCACGTACTGATGAACACGAACGAAAGGGTGTGGTTTGTGATCTTCCTCAACCAAATCGCATTATTTCCTTAATGGGATCGTCGTCTCCCTTCCAGATAGGAAGAAGGGAAACTATGTATAATTTGGTATATCGGAGACCATAACAAAAAAAGTCTTTATATATTGCTAAATTAGAATTCCCGTAATCCCTTAATTATAACAATATTAGTATCTACTCAATTAGCTCATATTTATTAAATAGCTAATATAATTGAATTAAATATGTTACCATTAAATAGAAAATTCATTAATTTTCCTAACCTCCTAAATATTTAGGCCATTAAATAGAAAAATCGTTGATTTTCCTAACCTCCTAAATATTTAGAAAAACCGTTCTAACCTTTCAAACACAAAAAAAAAAAAAAGGTAAATCAAATGAGATAAAGATCAAGCCCCCTGAGTATCTCGTATACCCAAACATGAAACATTGACACCCTAAAAAGTATTATATATATACATATAATATTATATACCTATTTGCCAAAAAAGAGATCACCATTGGGGAACCTTCAAAATAGAACCACCACATAAATGATTGATTCTTTGTATTACATCTCCTACTACAACATTACTTTAGTGCAAAAAGGAGTACCCAGAAAGCAACCTCATTACCCTCACTCTACGAGAAGGGTCACTTTCTGAAGAACATCTTCATGGTGGAACTCAAAGGTATGTGCAGCGATCTATGAAATCTAACTTCGTTCTTACCAGCTTCAAGAAAGGCCTTTGTTAAATTTCACTCTGATGACCACTGCTCAAACAACCGTCAGTGCTAATGGGACAAGTCGGACAACGGTGTACAGTTCTAGCTTTTGACAATTGGTTCGGCATTTAATATGATCGAGAACTATTTGATGGTAACATACAATTTCAACCCTTTTATCTTGTCTATTTCAGCTGTTTCCAAGTTATAGATACACTTTTTGGTATTCT
>CAIGRN010115088.1:0-23657 GCA_903798345.1 Fraxinus anomala
AACTATTGAATTTATAATTTGGTCCTCAAACTTTGGATTCTGTCTTTTTTTTTTCACCAATTTTCGCTTATTTCTTTTAATTCCATGTTTAACCATTGAGTTTTGCCTATATAATATAAAATACAACAATTTAGAATATAATTTATCAAAAAAACTACCAAATATCGATATTTTAGGCTCCGAATAAGTGTATAAAATACACTTATTAGTAGCCATTAGTAGATTTAACCATATGAAAGTAGAATAATAAGAAATATAAAAAATAATAAACATATTCTCTTGCTGGATAAATTAATGAAGTTGATTAGCTTAATGAATAATTTACATATCCTAAGATCTTGAAAAAACCAAGGTATTGTGGTGAGTGGCAAATTTGGTGGGATCAGTGAGTGGCAAATCCAACAAATTAGAAGTAATAACTATTCTTCAACCATTTATTTAATTTTACAGATGGGCTGCTATTTTTTCTCATCAGCATTTGTCGTGTCATTTCTGAAAATTAAAGAGGAGATCGATTCAAGAAAGAAAAATATTTAAAAATTTCAAATTGTGAAATCCAATTTCCTTAGTAATTTTAATTGAAAATGAAAGATTTGACGAATATAATATGATTTCTCGTACATATTTCATCCTTTTGATCCATTTTGTTAAATTACACTATTACTATTAACATATATATACTGCAAGCAATAAAATACAACAATTTAAAATATAGTTTATCAAAAAAACTACCAAATATCGATATTTTAGGCCTCGAATAAGTGTATAAAATACACTTATCAGTGGCCATTAGTAGATTTAACCATATGAAAGTAGAATAATAAGAAATATAAAAAATAATAAACATATTCTCTTGCTGGATAAATTAATGAAGTTCATTAGCTTAATGAATAATTTACATATCCTAAGATCTTGAAAAAACCAAGGTATTGTGGTGAGTGGCAAATTTGGTGGGATCAGTGAGTGGCAAATCCGACAAATTAGAAGTAATAACTATTCTTCAACCATTTATTTAATTTTACAGATGGGCTGCTATTTTTTCTCATCAGCATTTATCGTGTCATTTCTGAAAATTAAAGAGGAGATCGATTCAAGAAAGAAAAATATTTAAAAATTTCAAATTGTGAAATCCAATTTCCTCAGTAATTTTAATTGAAAATGAAAGATTTGATGAATATAATATGATTTCTCGTACATATTTCATCCTTTTGATACATTTTGTTAAATTACACTATTGGATAATTGTATATATATGACGTTCGACGGACTAATATTTTATCGAATGATTATGACTCGACCGATGACAACTCACATTATTATTTCGTAAACTAGTCCGGCAAGGCATAGAGAAAAGGACTAATGAACCATATAAAATTAGCTGCAAATGGACCCTACCCTAGTGGACATATATGTAAGGTCATACAGTGTACGCATATAAAAAGAGTGGTTAGGATGAGAAAAAACAAAAGTGACATTGAGTAAAATCCCGATCCTTTCTCAACCCTAACCTCTTTTAAGACTCGATAAACATTGCCCTCCGAGGCACATCCAAGTTGACAAATGACGGATATTGTTGGGCTTACAATCCCAGGGTGGGGAGTTCGAATCCTGGATGGAGCAGCTGAGTGATGTAATACTCATTTATGGGTGGAGCAGCTTGGTGATGTAATATTCATGGAGGAAGGCTCCCTTGAGGCCAAGAGTATAAAGAGTGCATGGATCCTGGTCAACTTGGGCATATACCGCGATTTACCTCCGCCCGTTGCTGAGAGACCGGTNTCCCTTGGGGCCAAGAGTATAAATAGTGCACGGACCTTGATCAACTTGGGCATATACCGCGATTTACCTCCGCCCGTTGCTGAGAGACCGGTAATGGGTGGTCCATGACATAGTTCGACATAAGCTGGGATACCTAGGTATCAAAAAAAAAAAAGACTCGATAAACATTTAAACCTATGCCGTTTACTATTCCCCGTGTCATTAGGGTCATGACAATGTGGGGCGAGGGATTTTTTTAGATGTCACATTGACTTTTAAAAACCCTTCTAATGAGAAAAAAACACTTTCAGAAAATTATCAAAATATAACATAAAAGGAAATTCGTAATCTCAAACTTAAATCATTTTCCTATTTTTAAGTCATTATCCATCTTACCACATTATCTCAGTGCACCTCATTGTGTCTAGTGTTATGTCACTTTACAACATAACACAATTACACGTATATATCTTATGTGTAATTGAATATGAAAATTCAAAAGTCACACAGTATATTGACAACTACAAGACAATGAAAATGGCATGAACAGTTTTGTGGCCCAAAAGTCGACTTGTATGGAGTGAGAAATGTGTATCATTTCCAACTATGATTGTTGTTGAAATTCTCTATGATTGATTAATCAATGTGTAATGTTTCGAGTTCTGATTAGTTGAGAATGGATCGAGATTAGATTGATAAATCATATTTTTCTTTTGTCTTGTTCCAGAGAAAAAAAAAAAAAATAGAGTACATGCAGGTCCAAAAGTTTGTAAGAAATTGGTTTTAAATGTTGCACAATATGTGGGATTGTAAAGATTTTAAAAATATTATCTATTATTAAATTAAAATTATTGAAACTTAATCTTAGAGTTGAATTACTACTCATCAGGCGGTGTTAACGCGCTTGGCCAAAGGTTTTAGGACAAATCAAATGCATATGATTGAGTATTAATGAACTATAAAACACAACTAATATACATATTTAAAACAATACAAAATTAAAGACACTCGATATGTCACGGTATTGATATACGTGGGTTAAAAAAAAAAACAAAAGGACCACCCTTTGTTGCACGATAAAAAGAGAAGTACAAGTTTAGAACCCATTGAACAGGAAGTTTAAGCACTCGACAACTAAGCCCAATGTCCAGCCCCATTGAGAAAGCCCAGCCCTAACTATTCAACATAAGTGATAATTAGGCTCTACAGTTTTCAGCCCATAAAAAACGATATTCGGGCCATTTTTACTTCTTTTTTTCCCTCAATATAATTGATCCCTTGGATTGTGAAGTCCACGATCGGACTTTAGTAATGTATGTATATTTATTCATGTCAACACGTGAGACAATGAGTGTCATTGGTTCGACATTGTGGCTTTTCCTGTCCCATCTTTGTAACTCAAAATGTGTAATTTACAAGTTTGATGTCCTGAACCTTTTCTGAGAATTAGAATTGGGTTGTTTGGGCTTTAAAATTTACAAGTCGATTGTGGGAGAAATGATAGAGAAATTGACATTATTATCATTTTACAAGGGACAGTAATGGAGTTGTAACACTCTTAATTTCCATAATCACTAAGCAATTTATTTTGATAACTCGAGCAAGAGTCAGTACAATTGGGGGTGGGGCGGGCAAAATAATCGAAAAAACAACCAAACCATACCGAATCGGGTCGGTTTGAATAAAAAAATCGGTTTGATTCGGTTAAATTAAATTTAACAATGAAAAAGTCGGGTCCCATCAACTAACCGACTCAACTCGCTAATATATATATTTTTTATTTTTTTCATTAAAAATTCGTATTTCTAAACTCAAAAAATGAATTAATAAAAACAAAAAACATAATTTTGGGTTAAAATAATATGTTTACCATCTACACCTCTTTTACCAAAACTCCAAATTCTAAAAGAAAAGAAAAGTAAGGAGAATAATTGTTTGTGTAAACTCCAAATTGGGATTGTAGCCTTTTATTTTGATGTCATTGTTTGTTGGTAATTATCGAATATATATGATGATTTTGAGAAAATTGATCATTTGCCATTTACATTATATATATATAGGCAAACAAATTTTTTAACCCAAAAATAGGTAGGCAATTTTTTTTAGGTCGGACCAATATTCAAACTGACTTCAATAGTTAGTTTGGGCTAAAATATATTCAAAATGAACAAGTTGGTTTCGGTTTCGGTTTCGGGTTGGACTTAAAATCAACCCAATCCAAACTATGCCCCAGGCCTAGGTGGGGGTGGGGTCAGTGAATGACATTAATGCAGGTTGATGGGAGGACCAAATGGAGTGGGACTCTGGAGGAATAGAAGAAGGTAGCAGACCACACATGTAGGAAGACGAGGCCATTACATCATTGTCACAAATGAATGAAGGCAAATGAACGTTGTGCTTGCTTACTCTACCATGTTGATAAACTAGTTGGTACTGTGGGAAAAGTATGTACTCAAGTTGGTACGTGAGGGCGTGCATGCACACTACATAATATGTTTGTTGAATAAAACAATTTTAACTTATTCGATTCAAGCAACAACTTATCAAGAACAGATATGAATATTGAAACGCGTTCTATATATGCCATTTCTTTAAATGAGTAGGAGTCCCAAAAACTAGGTTGAGCTTCATTTGTAATGGACTTTGACTTGGTCGAGCCCTTCAACATTATCCAATATGTGTTTGATGCCTATACTCCACTTTAGAAAATGCCCATGTTCGCCCCACAGGCAATATTTTTAGTGCTGCCATTCCCACTAAGCATTCTTGCAACCTAGTATTTTGCTAGAAAAAACTTGTAAAGCAGTAAAGAATAGAAAAGAGGTGAGACAATGAGTGGGTGATGTTTCCCCAACCACCCAACCCACCCCCACCCCCACCCCCACCTTGATGTTTCAACATCATTTCAGAGCACATTCTTTTATGGTTTTTGCATATATGTTCAAAACAAGACCCCATCGATTAGACTTTTCAACAACCAAACTCCTTGGTTATTCTGCAAACCATATGAGCACATCACCACAATATACCCACATGTGGATGGTGAAACTGAATTGAACTCGGGACCATCACTACCTATCATATTGTCTTAAATTATCATATGCACATGGAACTTTGTTCTTTTGTTGTTGGACTCTCTATACTAATCTTTTCGATCACATATCATGAATTATTTAGGTGGAAACTTTAAGTGAGACAAATTGAGAGCCATGAAATCACCATTTTAATCATCTATCTCCATTTTGTTTTGCTTAATATTGCTCTCTTGATCGAGATTAGTGCTAGCATCTTATACATTCGCAAGAAGGGTCAGCAATTGCCCTGAATAAGTAGCGGACGACCCCTCGGCCTTGGCTGCTCCCCCACCGAGCTCCTCCCACAATGGACTGCTTCCGGTACCCATCTTCGGTTGGATCAAAATTGTCTGTTGAACTTAGTCAATCAAAACTTAACAACAAACAAGCAACTGAAAATTAGTTGAAAGCTGTCCAACATAAATGGTCCCTATTTACTCTCTTGATTGTGGACATTGGTTCCTTTCCTTTGTGTCAATCTGCAGGTCTCAAATTTTAAGTGGCTAACAACCTGCACTGCCAGGTGCTGGCCACTATCTTCCTTCTCCTGGATGATCAGTCCTAACCAAGCAAGTTACAAGGCATTTTCTGCTTATGTTCACAACTGGAATAATCCTTCAAAACAGAGCTTAATGGTCAAATCATATACAAGAAAATAAACTGCTCAGTTCGTTGAGGGGCTGATACGTATTTTATGAAAAGAAATTAAGATTTATTTCGAAGCGCTTTCTTTTATTTGATTTGATTTGTTTCTTTTCTTTGGTTTTAGATTTTGAATTTTATTAACAGGGTATGTAATTCTTATTCTTGTAATGTCTTCTTTGATAGTTTATTGATTGCAATAACAATCAAGAGCAGAGAACATATTTTATCATGTTTTCCCTATAAACTGGAGGGAAATGGGATATAGCACCCATGCCATTAAAATTCATTTTATCAACATTATGTTCTTCATTTGTACTCTGAGGTGAAAAGGGAATATAACTCATCAGCTTAAGTCCAACAAAGCGAACAGAGGTCCCAAATTCAAGTCCAATTGCTAATCATTTATCAAAAAGGTACACACGTCTAGTTTGTTGTTTGTAAATGCACAAAATGATTTTTTTATTGCAATAATTCAAACTTACCAAAACCTACCTCTAATCAAAATAGAAGGTTGGACAGAATAATACCAAAAGAATGAGATAAAAAAGGATCGAGATAAGAGTTGAACTCTTTGTCTTTAAGATGATGTTGCCTCGCACAGGTGCCTACGACTTATGGCAATCGTCTTCCAAGATAAAACGATTAAATTATTGTATTTGCAGCACTTCAAAACACAAGAAACAGCGAACCAAACATAGTTATGAACTCCTTTTTGTAATGAAAAACAAAGGCTTTTTGATACAAAATTTTGGCTAGAAAATGATATTATATGATATGCTATGAATGCATAGGGTTGAAGTGTATGAAACCAACACATAGAGGTCCAATTTATAGAAGTTGAGGAAGTGTATGCGAAGTGACACAAACCAAAAATCAACCTATTCTCGAAAAGTCACAGTACACTGCTCGCTAGCCGTCGAGTTGGCCGCTTGCGCTAAGAGTAGGGACACCGTCGCTCACTTGGCGTGAAACGGCTGCTCGAGCTGTGGTTTCATCCATTGACTTTTTCATTTATTCAAAATTTCTTGAGTTTCAATCGAAGTTCATCCATTAATTTCTCCTTCATCTATAAATAGTTTTCGACGTCCAAATATATCAACTTCAACTACTCAACAAGTAGAATGTGTGCGACCCATTTCTCTTAAAATTTGAGTAGCAGAACCCGTCCAAATATTTTGTCAAAGATTGACTAAAAACAACATTATTTCAACTATTTTCCAACATGGCCTTGTATGAGAGAATGAATTTGGCCCATGTAGGAGACATGTTGAAATATAATCTAAATAAATAACTTTATCCTAATGCGAAAATAGTTGAATAAGTAACCAAGGGCTCTTTTTCTTTTAAGCGAACCAAATCAAATGAACAATTTCAGAAAGAAAACAAACACAGCCTGATAAAAGGAAATTAAGTTCCCATTAGACCAGAATAACATAAGACATCTAGTAGTTACAAATTGCAAAGGAAATTGAATATTCATGTGAAAGAAATATACGAAGCTATTGCATAGTGAGTTCACGCTTTCCTGCGTAATAATTACAAAACATTTCCCCGCAGAAAAAATTAATAAGTTCCAAGTTAGCTTCTAGTGACATACTTCCATGATCTAATAACTTCTTATGCGAAGAATCCATATTTTCAACTCGATATATCGAATTTTTGGGAGTAACAGAGATGCTCTGTCTCCCAGCTCAGTTTCGAAGCAACTCTTTCATGGCAGGGAACATACTCCTAAAAATAAAAATATTTCAACAGTTATACATGAGTGGAGTACCTCCATGGTTATACTCTAAAAGATGGAACATTATTCATGCATGCTTGATATGTAGTGTTAGATTATAGCGGACAACTTTGAATTTCTTACATAATATTGTCCAGTGCTTGTGAGGACCACTAGGACTTTCTTCACACATTCAAATAATTAGCAGTTCAGTGTCAACGTGAGGGGGGGATTTTGTCCATGTGATATCTCAATGGTCACCACCAAGCAGAAATTTCTGTGAATGCAGAATGATTTGTCCTCTTCTGAATTTTCAAGTTTTTTTTTTTTTTTTTCCAACTAAAACATTGAACTTCTCTGCTTCTTAAGGCAGAATTTGGTTCATATGCTAAGTATAATCGACAAAAATCTCAGTATATTAGTCATGAAAATTCAGAAAAGATACCTCCAATTTCTCGACTAGCTCCTTTGCTGTAGGTGCAGATATAATGATTTGGCGAGCATTTGGACTAACGAAGCCTTCCTCAACGGCTTTGTCAATGAATGATAACAATGAATTGTAGTATCCATCCACATTTAGCAAACCTACCTGCAAAATGTGTACTCCTCATGTATCTTTACTTCTGAAATTCTTTCAAAGCCATATCTCATGGATTTTCGGTTTTGAAAGATATTAACAAGGAAATTTTTAGACAACTGCTGTGAAATAATTAGAAAGATTAATAGTTGCATGTCGAGAAATACCGGTTTATCATGAATGCCTAGTTGAGCCCAGGTTATAACTTCAAGTAGTTCTTCGAGAGTTCCATAACCACCTGCATGCATTTACATGATCAAGTTAAAAATTGTGCATGCAATCTTACTATGGTGATATAGTAAATTGTCCTTCAGTATACACGTAATAGTTAACACATATTGCATACTCGTGATCGTGAAATTTAATTAATACCAAAAATGATCAAGTTTATGTGGAGGTGGTACATCTAGGAAGCAAATGGAATTTTTAATGCACTCAACACATCAAGGTTCAAGAAATAGTAAAACATGAAAGCTTTCAAACTTTTTTTATATTGAAAGCACCAAGAGAGTCGAGCATATATTAATACTAGAAAGAAATAAAGTAGAAAATACAAAACATTGGAGATGAATATACGACGTCACCTTGAGCCAGCCAACGAAAGAAACAAAGATAAAATTAACCAATCCAACAGATTGGGAGCTAAAAATAATGACATTTTATCTCACCATAGGCTCCAGCCTTTTTCTATTTCCAAAATTGGCATTTATTGCTCTCATCCTTTGGTAAATCAGAGGCATGATCCTCTGCAAGGTTTTCAGGTATAATATCTCCCATACTATAGGGCAGAATACTATATAATTCAGTACACGTTTTTAGTTTGTTTACAAATTTGGTTGACTCAATTAAGAAATTAAGATGCAGCCATAATTTGACAAGTAAACATTCAACCATATTTTGTACAAATATCCCCTAGCAATGAAGTGCGACGTGAGTGGATATCCATATGAATCGAAATCACTCGCTTTTGGCGTAGCCCCCAAATTTGTTCAAAGATTTCTTCCAACACTCTTCTGGAGGCGCTCAGGCACCAGAGATGAATGGGACTAAGTGATCAGTTTCTTAAAACCTTGCTTAGTTTCCATGTAAAAAAGATTAACTCATGTTTTCATTTCCTCAGAAATATCACTGGAGAATGTGATACAAGACAAAATTTTACATGCCATTATTAGAGGAATTAAAGAAGTTGATAAGTCTTAATATAATTGTTGGACTTGACTTGGAGTTCACTTCAAAAAGTTGAGGATTTCTTCTGCAGGAATTGAACCAACCTGGCAAGGCAATAAAAGCGTCAGAATGTCTAGCCATCTCTGCCTTCCTTTGGTGCATATCTGCAACTGCCTTCACTTCCCCTACTGTTACACCGGTTAACTGCAAAAGTTCAAAAAATCCCATCAAGCAAAAAATTGAAAAAAGCTGAACCTTCAATGTGGATTGGGTTGGGGGGCAGAGAGAAGGGTGGAGTCTAATTGTATTGAGTGCTCTGCACTTGTTCACTGAAGCAATGATGAAGATTACACATTAGAGGAATGCTTGGCTAGCATAAAAGTAACTTTTTTTTAAGCACGAGAACATACTTATTGAAAAGAAGTTAATTTTAATAACTGTATAGACTAGCCAAACATGCTTTTCCAAAAATCTTTGAAGTCAACAACTCATGTGGTTGATACTTGATATACTAGCAGATAAAAGTGCACAAAGAAAGAATTTGAATCACAGAAAAGTCCAAGGGGGAAAACTACAAGCTTACACTCATAGCACAACAAAGTAAATAAATCATTAATCAGAAAAGGAAAAATCAGAGATAACATTTGAAACCCAAAACTCTAGCCACGTATGGATAAGGCTAGCAAGCACCAAGAAAGAAACAAGACCTCCGTTTCTAAAACGACTTAAAATGCCAAATATAAATAACTAAAAACGCAAATCATTGGCAAAGACAAAGTAAAAAGGATGATTTAACAAAATTATTGCGACAAACAGCATTGAAAGCAAAAAGGAAAGTACCAGAAAAAGACAGATGAAGATTAAAGAGAAAGGAGAATTAAGGAAAAATGCATTAAAAACAGTACGAGTATTTGATGTAATAATATAAGAGAAAAGGCCCAAGACTTTTATAACCACAGGGGACATACCTCTTGAGGCATGAGCGTCTTGGGAATAACCCTGCAGAGGCAGACAATAACATGACAAAAAAATTTAGTTTTAATGAAGTATTAAACTAAACTAAGCATAACAACAGTCATACTCTTATTCTAATTTTAAAACCATTTTTTGCGTTGTTTGAGAGTTTCAATTTGGAACCGAAGGTGGATTGAAATACAAGGAAAGGAAGCTCACCCAATAACATGCCGACCACCATCATGAACAGCCTGCGAAACCAAACCCATGAGACCTATGCTGCCTCCTCCATAGACCAAATCAATGTTTCTAGAAACCTTCAACAGCACACAAACATATAAAAGCATTTTGTATGTTTCTTAAACATTTATAAGTAACATTATGAAAGAGGGAAAAAGGTACAAATAGATTCTACAAGACTCAAAGCAAAGAATGCAGGAGACCATGAGTACTTGTTATCACATCTTCTTATCCATTTGAGGAAGAAAAGAAGGTATAATTGCAAAAATTGAAAGAGAGCTGTTCCTCGTGGATGATAGAAACAGCACAAATGGCAATCAAATGTAGACCCGTGTCTTGTGGAGCCTTAAATAAATGAACTATGTCATTAATATTTACACACACATACATACAGAGATGTGAAGATACTGCATTAGGTCTCTATTTGAGTAGACTTGAGAAAAACAGAATATTTGCATGAGAATGTTGAGGAAGAAATGAACATACGGGGAAGCAGCTAACGAAAAATTCCAGCAAATTTTAGACGGTTTCAAGCAAAAACCCATGTCATTTCTATACATAAAAGTTGCAAAAACAAGTTCTTGAAAAACCCAATTTCGTTTATGAACAGCCCATTTGAAAAAACAATCTCAATATTGACATTTCACTCCAAAAAAAAAATCAAATCCTTAAGAAACAAAAAACAAAATGAAGTTTCATTGATATACCAATTCATTGCCCAAGTCAATAGCAGCTTCTTGATAGCTAGTTTTCTTGCCTTGGCTACTCCCACAAAACACACAAATCCTCTTGAATTTTGAAGCCTTTACCTCACTCTGTGTCTCCATTTTCTTCGGATTTTCTCGCTCCTCCCAGCCTCAATCTCTCTCTACACTATAAATTTGTCTCTATCTTTGTGTGTTTGTAACAACTTGAAAATAAAAGACAAATCTTGCTTCTATTAATCCTCTTCTACCATACACATTTTAGCAAATATGTAATGTGTATATATATATATACACATACATATTGTGTATGTATAGAAAGAAAGGGGTGGTGTGCCGCAGAACAAAACAAGCATCAACTTGTAGAGACCGTTTTGATCGACCACCCTTGCTTAGTCCCTTGCCAACAAAATGCTTGTATTTATAAGGGCTGTTGTACGTGGAAAACACAATGGCCATGCTGCCCTACGTGACTGGCACGTGTGGACCTTTTTTTTAGTTCATTCTAATTGTTTTAAAATGGATGGTTGTTAATCCAAAACGACAACATATTATTATCACTAATATTATTAATTTATGAGATCGAATACTCTCTGGAATACTTCAATCTCTTTATAAATTCAAGAGTATCTTCGCGTCTAATCGAGGTGTGACACTTGTTCAATATCTCCAACAATTTATCTTCAAATAAAGTACCACATTATCATAACAATGTTATCAAATGATGCTCGTTTTTTTTTTTTCCCATCTTCACTGAAGTTTACATTATCTCGAATGTGCCTAGCACGTTTCCACGGAGCCTACCACCTCGAAAGTTCACCGTCAGTTCGTCACTAAATCTCTCTTGTTCACAATTAATTAGGACCCAATTCATATTTTTTTGCAGACGTTCAGAAACTTTATTTTTTACTATATTTAGCCTATGACAGATATTTCTGATTGAGATCCTCTTAGATGGAATAACCTAAATTCCTACAAACTCGAGAGCAATCCTATGTATGATTTTTGTTTGGACAACTCCAATCCAAGGCGAATCCAAGGTTTTAAGTCAGCGCGAGCGGCCGTTAATAGCAATAAAATATTAAGAACTCATTTGATACCCATTTTTATAATTAAAAAAATGCATTTTAGAATAGTGATTTGTTGGAGAATGTGTGTTTAAAAATAAGAAAAAATTTTGAATTTACGTATAATATTATTTTATTGAAAATTGTATGGTTGAAAAGAAACGAGAAAAATGTATTTTGAAAAAAAAAATGGGAATCAAAACCTAAAATTTAAATATTAAAATTATTTTGTTCAAATTGAATATATATGATTTTTTATACATGTTAAAAATACTCACCAAATGACATTGTAGCCAAGTTATAATTCAAAGGAAGAGCTCGAGTTCGAATTTTTACAATTGCACTAAAACTATTAAAACTTAATATATATATTATTATGTTAACAATAATATTAAACACAGCAAGTGCCCTAATGGTAAGGAATCCAATAATCTTTAAGGATAGTCACGGGTTTGACTTCCCCCTCCCTATTGCAATTAATTTTGGTAAAAATTGGAGAACTAAAAATATATTATTGAACGTTAAGGAATCGAACCAAAGACATCTCATAAGAATTACAAGTTCTAGCCAACTCAATTGAAGGAGACGTTTGAAAATGAAATGAAATAACTGTTATATAAGATAAAAAAATTTTATCTATTGTAATAAATTAAAAAAAACAGTTCCCGACGGATCCAGCACGGGCGGTCACGGGGGCTCGCCGAGTGCTGACTCTGCCCTGTCTCCAACAAGAAACGTGAGGGAAATTTATTATTGGAATCCAACAATGTTGCAAAAGGTCATTTTTGCGGTAATATAATGCTAAATTTATCGGTTAAAAATATTATTTATCAAGATTCAAGGTTTTCATCTTAAAAAGTTATTCTTAGTAAGAGGAGTAATATAAGTCATTGTTCGCTGGTCATCAATTTCATTTTTAATCAAAGTGGGATTTTATGATTTAACATGCTCTCGTAATATGATAACTCATTTTAAGAACATCAATTTTGAAATCAGACTACTCATTTGAGTTGTAAATGGATCAACTTACTTATCTGAGCTTAAAGTTTGTCGATATCAAATTAAAATATTAACATTATTAAGTTGAGTAATACAAACTCTTATATTTCTGTGATTGAACTTGTGATTTATTGGAATACGAATACTTGTTTAAATTTTAAACGGATTCAATCGCTTGTTTAAGTTTACTATAATTTGATATCTTAAAAGGTCAATCCTTTTAAAAGGAACAACCGGGATTCTTTTATATTAATTATTGATTTGCATTAAAATGGGAATGAGATTTATCCTCTAAAATTTATTTATTTTTTATTAGGTATTTAGAACACAATTGTGGTGACAGGTTAAGTTCAAATCAAGCATTGAACAAAGTAACAGTTGACAAGACGATTGATAAAGCAAAAATTTCTGTTAAAACCATGTATATCAACAAACGACCTTTCGTAGTTGGAAAGTTAGTAAATTGACTGAACGCTTCACATCACAAAAGACTGGTCAATTTCAATTAACATACGAACAGGCATTGTCATTGACACATACTCCATGACACCACAGCTACTCAACTACAATTACTTTTTCTGTCCATATTTCTGAATTTTTTTTTTTGGCAAAATTTAAGATTTGCTTTAATTTGATAACTCAGTTAAAATTCATTAATAGAAAAGTAACGTAAAAGTTTAGTTATTTACCATATCGAACAGTTAACATTTTCAACTTAGAAATGTAAATACAACACGGTCGTGAATGTGGATGTGGACGTGGACGTGGACGTGGACAAATTTGATGGGTAAATGCAAAAGAATTGATATGTTTAGCATAGAGGACTGTGCATGCAGAGTCTTGATTGAATAAATTAACAAGTGGGTTAAGAGTTACTGCTATTAAGACAGACAGTCCTGTTACTGTTTGATTAAGAAGAAAAAATTTATTTGAAGACGTCACCATTCCTTTCCCCGTATCCCACCTAACCTACGCATGCTGTTCAAAACCCAACCCCATCCTTTCTTCGTTAATTCTTCAATCACACTTTCTTAATCTCATGATCCACCATTCCAATTATTCTGCCTTTTTCTTTTTCTTTTTTTACATTATCGAGACCACACATGATGCGAATTTCGATGAAATTTTTGCTCGGAGATAGGGAGTACAAGTAAAGGCTAATTTTGAATTTCACTCGCCCTAATCTTACTTCTCGTAATCAAACGTCAAGTATAGTATATATTGGATTCTTCATCACTTTTGAATATGTATATTTTGCTTTGAGGACTGAAGTGAGAGTTGATGAGGGTTGTATGTCTTTAAAATAATGTATTTACCTTGTTTGGTGAAAATTAAAATCAATTATTAATTAATGAGTAATGTTATTCGTAGTCGCTCACTACAACGGTCGCTCTGCGTGGCATATATAAGCATATGGTTATTTGACACATTAATGTTGTATCTTTTTATTGACTCGTACATCAAATAATTGCATATCATGGATATTTCACGTAGGACGATCGTCGTAGTAGCGACTACGAATGACATTATTCTTAATTTTAATCATATATTTCAATAATATTTATCAAAATTCGTTAAAATTTATATTTTAATCTCCACCAAATAACGGCTAACTAATTGATCGATTAAATTGAACATTTTCTATCCCTAGGTTGGCCTCTTTCCTTTTCACCAGTGTTTTGTCTGTCTACTTGCAGCCCATCCACCACTACTTTTTTGGCTTAATTACTATTCTTAGTGGGAATTTGGAATATGTGGTTTAACTCGGTCATCTCTGCATGGGCGTTTATAGCATGTAGCATTTATTTGTTTGTTTGCAATTATAAATATCTTAAAATATTTATCGAATAGTATAAGCTTTTAAATGTTAGTTTATATTTCGATATTTTTAATCAATATGGAGTTTATCCCTAATGAGTGGCTCGTGACTAACGGTGGACAAATTCGTCATAATAAGTTGAATATAAAGTAAGTTGAATTATGATAAGTTCAATCTTATATCTGTACCATGCTCACCCGTAGCTCGGACAATAATACATGAAAAATAATTTTAGACTTATTACGATGCTGATCATTGTAATGTCCGACCATGAATTCTGTGTATTCCAATATAGCACAAGTTTATTTAAATTAGAAGCAAGATTCCTTTGATCAACTAAAAAAGAAAAAGTTGCTTATTAATAAAATTTTGAGCTTTGCCAAACATGAACCTATTGCGTAATCTCATTATTAATGCAAGAGAAGACAGTAAGTAAAACCTTTAGTTTTGTAGTTTTCTTAGCATTGATTACATTAACTTTGTGGTGAGTTTTTCTTTTCATGCAAAAGATTCCGGTCTTTGAGGATTCATTAATTGAGGCATGTGGGCAAAATTCAAACACACTAAAGCCGACATCATACTACCATTTCTTGGGCCCAATAATCGAACGAGGAAATAAATAATTTGTCACGTTTCAACAAAATTGCAATTACAAAGATTGATTTGTGTGTTTTTCGAGTCATTTGGCTCACTTGGTGGGCCTTGTCGCAAGATTTTTATGGGAATTCAATCATAATTATTAGA
The DNA here is from genome assembly GCA_903798345.1 of Fraxinus anomala. Taxonomy (NCBI): domain Eukaryota; kingdom Viridiplantae; phylum Streptophyta; class Magnoliopsida; order Lamiales; family Oleaceae; genus Fraxinus; species Fraxinus anomala. The sequence continues at coordinate 15,469 of CAIGRN010115088.1, forward strand.
CTAGATAAGATCATTGATTTGAATAATACTGCATCTTTTAATTACTGGGTCGTTGAATTACTGTTTTAATTATAAGTTTCAATAAAAATTCATTTTTCTGCACTCATTTTTTCTCTAAAAAAAATCATTTTTTCTCTTTTTTCATAAATTTTTCCTACTTTTTAACCTCATAATCTCTAAAAAAAATCAATCTTTAAATAATCACTTCCATACGAGGGGCTAAATATATTTTGCATAAGTACCGCTGTAATCGATCCATTTATGAACACATTAAGGCGCTTTGAATTTTTCTATTGTTATCATAGATATTCGTTGATTAATTTAGATTTGACAGTAAAAAGTAGATCGTGATCAATATTTTGACTACATGTTCACTATGCGATATTTTCTGTACCTAATGTAAACATTTTCAAAACTACTGTTTGAGTACTTTAATAATTTAATAATATAGTCTCTTAATAATTTGACTTTTAGAAATTGCATTCTATGTTGTTCAAAGTTTAGGGTCAAAAAGAAGGCATTCGTTCATGAGAAACCATCATTCATTCATTCAATTTTGGTAAAAAGAAAGGGATAAAAAATGGGACAAAGCATGTTACCTGGTTTTGTAAAGCAATGCGTGATTCTAGTAACCGACCCTCGAAAGGTGTGATGAGACTACATTTTTTTCTTTCAAAGAGATCATGAAACTCAAATATTCCAAGTTCTAGTAAGGTTTGTATGTTAAAATATCGAACAAGTCATTATTTAGACTCGAGATCGAGGTCGACTAGCTTGAATAGGAGAAGCTTTGGACGTTGCATGAAAGAAAAATAATTTTGCAACAACTCTATCTTGTGATACACAATCCGCGAGCCTATAAACAGAAATATAAGCATTAGTCTCCTCCACCAATTAAGAATTCGGATGACTATCGAGTTATTGTACAGAAGGGGCGAAGGAAGGGGGAGGCATTGGCTTTAGCATAGGCTGTCCTAGGACCAGTTAGTTCTTTTAATGTAAAAAGAATTAATGTTTTTTTTTTTTTTTTTATCAACCATCTATAAAAGACTTTTTTCGTCCTCCTTGGCTCCATCCCCGATTGTTCGTGTCGGAAAACGAGTCATGAAGCCGTGATATAAATGGAAAATGATGTTGAACTATAGTCTAGATATCGGCATGTCATAAATCATAATAAATGAGTTATAAATCTTTATGTTTTAATTAAATCTATAATTTAATGACATAAATTATCGCCATAGAATAACTCGAAAATCTCAATCATTTTTCCAATGAAATGGGTGCGGATCCCAGGATGAGAAAGAAAGAACAAGAGAACAAGTCAAAACAGGATCCACTTTACCCATAATTAGTCATAGTTGACATAGATACGTAGATCGATTATATTCAAGAAATCTCTTCTTTCAATAAAGCATCCACGGACGATTTGCAGTTTTTTAAAGCAGATAATAGATATCAACTTCAATTTATTGAAATTCTGCTCCGACCACAAAATTCTCTCTCTGGAGATCATTGTACCTCGTTTGGGATATGGAGAAATGCGTATTCGAATCTGTTAAAATAAGATCATTTACTTCATGAAAGTCAATAACGGATTAGTTGATCAGCCTTTCATGTCCTCAAATACCTCTTGATGCTGAAATGAAGCTGATATACTTCCTAAGATCAAAATCGTGAGAGTATTGAGTTAATATTTAATAGTGGTCGATTGCATATGACAAGTTCAACACCATTTTGAACTATAACGATCACCTCTGCAAGCATGACATATTGGTTCTCACCCACGTTGTTGATATAGATTTTGGAAGAGTCATACCTCAAAAGTTAACTATTGAAGTTGGAGAGTTCAAGTCCATATAAATCACACACTGAAAACCCATACTTTTGATGTGGGATACCTGCAATGGGAACCATGACAATCATTCGCGCTCCACGATCCCTGTGCCCACGTCAGACTGACTTTCCACTAGTTTATAACTAGTACGATATGCCTACGCCACCATCCAAGCCGTTCCATTGCAACCGGCCTCATACTGGCTTTGCACTAGTTCATAACTAGTATCGAACGAACACTACTATGCCTACGCCACCATCCATGTCGTTCGATTGCAACCGGGAGACATGATGTCTGTTCCGATACCATTGATATAGATTTTGGAAATAAAAATATCTCAAAAGTTAATTGTTGAAATTAGAGAGCCCAAGTCTATATAAATCATACATCGAAAGCCAATACTTTGATGTGGGATACAAATCTCATACTTTGCAATGGAAACCATGACAATTGTCTTCAGCCTATTCTTTGATGCTCATTTATTCCCATTGTTCACACTGCTGAAAGTTGTGAGCTTGCAAATCTATACTTGAATCCAACTCCATAATGGTCGAACGATGTCTTCAAGATCAGAACTTTAGTGGGAGAGCTTGATGGCTTTAGAATTGTTACCAGTCTCTCTAGCCAAGATAAGAGAAAGATTCAATCTTGACCTATATCTTTCTGACTCTAATAACTCAATAATTGAGAAAATTTGATCCGTCAACTCATTATTTCTACAAACCCTCCAATCTTGAACTATATCTATATCTGTCCTCGGAACAATAACTCGAGAACTGGGAACATTTGATCTGTCTCCTCACGATTTCTATCCCCTGTGGTAAATAGATGATTTGTCCCCTTCACATTTATCCAACTACAACCCCAACTCCTTTCTAGCCTCTAAATAGCATTACTCTGCTCTAATATTCTATGCATATTCATCTTTGACCATAGTTTCATAAGCCTTAGAACATTTAAGAGTAGCGAATTAATAATGTCAAAGTAAACGTTAATTCTTTCGACAGTTACACCTGTTGACATTTGCCACAATTCAAGCTTGCTGTAATTTCGATGAGTGTCGATCATGGCACGATTCACCTAAGAATATTTACATTTAAGAATTCTTGAATGAACTAAAAAGTGAGTAGACGAGGATTCCTCCTGTTAACATTTGCTTGAATTTGATGTTATGTAAATTGATTCTTTTGTTGCTCTATGTTTGAACCATTTCATCATTTTCTCGTCAAAATTGAATGTTTTTCACAGAGAATTGGAAACATGTCCTATTAAACAGTCGAACGTGATCAAGTAACCTAGAACGAAAATCATACATTGAGAAACACAAGTGTTCCCATGCATCTCCACTAGCCTGAAAATGTACATCTTGTAGTATATAAGTATATTGAATGGAAAATACTTATTGTACATCATCATTTACATATTATTTTCCGGATTGGTGAGGTGGCAAAAAGAAAGTAGAGAAATTTTATTTTTTTAGTTAATTGGTAAAATTTTGACTCAATCATATCTCGTCACATTATCTGTTGTTGGTAAACAAATCAGTAAGTCATATACATGTAACACAACCGATATTGAATACCCTTTGCAAGTCAGTTTTTAGGGTGAACTCTACCCAAATGCTTGTAAAAAAGGAAAACCAACAGCACGAAATGAATTTGAAATCAGTTGAAAAAAGTGTAGCATAAACGTATAGATTAGGTTCTGTGAAATTAATTGCAAGAGCAAGAATTCCCTGCAAATTCATTTCATAATCACAAAATTTTTCACACCACATACACCAATTAAAAGCCAAATGATCCTAAAAATTGTTCTATCCCTTCCACCAGAATGTGATAGTACACTATTACAACATAATATCTTGATGCACTTACAACTTCCAGTTAGTCTGGATGCGGTGACTGAATTCACAGTTGCAGGGCAACTGCGACTAGCAATTTCAAATCTATTTTATAAACTTCGTGTAACTGAAACTCCGATTTTCCATACCTGATGCAGAAATGAGAATACGAAGATGCGTATAGGATTGAATTTTCCAAAGCATTTAGACATACACAGAGTTTCTCGGCTAAAAGGTTGTGAAAGATCCAGCGATTAAAACTCGCGCCTTGACCGAGCTTCAGCAGGGCTGACTCGAATTGGCCTGCCGTCAAGGTCCTGTACAAAGAAATGTAAGTGAGAATCAACTATTGAAAGCATAATTTATACTCTCTAAATAAGTTGCAGCAAACAAAGCAGGGGGTCGGACAGAAAGGCATATGCAAGTCAAAAATTCAATAAAATAAAAAGGCTCTGAAACAAAGATGGAAGGAAGCGACTTTCAAAGAAAGTTCAATAACTGATACCGAGATGCATCTTTCCATGGATAAAATTTCAAAACTCAACTTTTTAATTCAGAAATTTTTTATAGCAGTATAAAATAATCATAGTCACAGAAATGCTCGAGAATAAAATTCCCGATGAATTACAAATGTACACCTAATCCTTGTTCAATGCATTCAAAAGCCAAAATGCCCCGCAAAAGTGCCTGTTTCAGATTAACAAATGGATATACACAAATAATGACACATCATATTATTGTCAGAAGAATTTACTTACAGCACCATCTAACGATTCAATGGCATTACTGACTTCATCAGCAGAACTGTAAGTTACGAATCCAAAACCCCTGGATCTACCACTATCTCTGTCATAAACAACCTTGGCTTCCAAAACCTTTCCTTGCTCACTAAACAACGTTTCAAGCGCAAGATTGTCAACTCCCCATGCAAGGTTTCCCACATAAACTCTGTTAGTATTATCAAAACTTGTCCTCGCCATAGGCTCTCTGAATGAAGACCTTTCCTTCTTAGGAGGTGGTGGCCCGGAGTTGACCCTCAATGCTCTCCCCTCAAGTTCCTACCATTCATAAACTCTTGCTGAGTAAATTCAATGCCCATAAAGAAACTCTTGAACAATATTCGGGAAACAAAACAAAAGCTAAAATATTTCTCATTATACTTTAAAGTCATATATAATACTGCATAACAAACATGTATAATAAGATGGAAAATTACATATCCATTGAATTGTCGAGCTGCAGCAGCAGCATCCTCAACTGTCGACATTGTCACAAAACCAAACCCCCTGCTTCTTCCTGTAATCTTGTCATAGATAACCTGCAAAGCCAATAGCTTCAGTTAGCCTGCAATTATCCATCATTTGCTAATTACAAGCTTCCCAGACTGAGTCATTTTCAGTTTCACACTTCTACAGTTCTACCCCCACAAAATTGAAAATTGAAATAGAAATAGAAATAGAAAAGAAAAATAGAATTGAAATATGCAGTATTTATACTGTAACCATAAATTTCATAGCAAACGTGTGTGTATACAAACACAACTAGTACTGAAAAACACCCAAAATCAATTCACCAAATTATATTCATCTTGTTAAGGAATGTACCAAGACTGCATTAATCATAAAAATACAATTTTTGAAAAATATAAAATAAAATAAAACCATACAGTTGCAAAGTAGAAACACAATCGTTTGCCGCATCCTAATAGCAGAACCATCCGTAATTACTAATTATTATCCAATTAACCAAAATCCCAAGTCAAAAATTGCACCAAGAAAAAGGAAAAAAGTAGAATCCAAAATTCAAAAAGAAACGGAACTCATCATATAAACCTCAATTCAAAACAAATAAAACCATTACCTTTTCAGGTTAGTACCAGCATATAACTTGAAGCAATTTCAGTCCAAATCGAGAATGATATTATTATATAGGTAATCAAATTACCTCAACCATCTCAACATTTCCAGCTCGTTCAAATAATTCAGCTAGAGCAGCACTGTCAACATTGAAAGGTAAATTACCCACAAACAGTTTGACGTCAGCCGAGTAACTGGGCTCCTCTGACCCAGAAAAATCAGCATCCTCATCTTCTTCCACTTGGTCCAAATCAGATGAAAACGCAACGTTTCGTACAAACTTAGAATTGGGTAGTCGTAAAAAAGTGTTAACAATATTGTAATTGTTGTAAGACAATGATATTACAGACTTCGTGAGAGGTTTAAAGGAACTGGAAGTGAAAAGAGGGAAAGAAGAAGAAGAATGGTGGGATTGGGAGAGTGATTGAGGGGTTAAGGAAAGAAAGCGAAGTGAAGAGGCAGAGGCAGCCATGTTGAATGAAGATAAGGTTTCTCAATTCTCTCCTTCGTTTCTTGAAATGAAGTGTTAGGGTTTAGATATTCATGGATATACAGTGTGGGGTTGGGGTTGGGGTGTAATATGGATAAGGCATAAGGGCATGTTTGGTTCCTTGCATGATTTTTTATTCCTAGGTTGAATAAGTTGCATTTTTCTTGTTCTTTTCATCTTGATAGTAATTATCATTATTTTTAAGAATAATACTATTTATCATTATGAAGATAAAAAGTCTGTGATACTACAGTTTATGTGAAATAGTAGGATTGGACAGAGGATGTGGAGGGAGAGAGAAATGTGAAAGATAATAGGTTGTCACATAATCGATATTTCATCATCATGGCGATCAATAACATTACTCTATTTTTAATTTTCAGTGAAATTATATAGTGACAAGAGAAGACAATGATGATTATGATGATAATAATGATATAATGACGGGAGATGATATGATGATAATAATAAGCTAAACTTTCTTTTTGCAAAGAAAACTTTATTTGCTTTGAAAATTATACATTTAGCCTATGTTTCGTGAGTATCAAAATCAGATTTTTCAGTAAATTTTAATAAAAGTTTATAAAATGTGTGGTCGAAAAATTATAAGTCCCATAAAATATGTGTTTAAATTAATTATTGATTTTAATTTAGATTTTAATTTAGATTTTAATCCTAGCTAATATAATAAATTACTTAAAATAAGTGTAACTTAATTTAAAGCATAACCAAACATGGTAACACGTCTAAACTATGCATAACATAGGTTAATTGTATAAACGTCACTAAAATCAAACTTGCTTAGATAACTTTAAAACTATCATATACAAGAGAGACCTCTTGTCCGAACGATCATCTCCTACCATCCTTCCAACTTGTCATCTCTTTTTATATTGAATCCCTTGTAATGGTGGGACTCTATCTTCTGGTCTTGACCTTTTTAAGAAAAAATAATAAATTATTAGCAACTAATAGATAAAGCAATTATCATAGAGTTTGTTCGAACCCCATTTTTTAATAAGAATGTATTTTGAAATAGTAATTTGATGTAGAATGTGTAATTAAAAAATAAGAATTTTTTTTTATTTGAATATAATATTATTTTATTAAAAAATGTGTGGTTTAAAATAAAAGAGTGAAAAATGTATTTTGAAAATAATGGGGATCAAATAAGAGCATAAACTCCTTGTTGAGGCATTGACATCCGCCTCCTTTTTTAAGTCGAGTTGCATCAACATTCAATTTCTCGCGCAACCTTAAATAAACGAATAAATTCAGATATCACTACAATATAAAAGAGCAAAAAAATTAGACGCCACGTGTCTCAATTTCCCTTCGTCGTAATTCAGTATTTTTTTTCTTAAAGTAACAAAATACTCGGACACCATGTCCTGTTTCTTCATTTTTTCAAGCTAACTCCCATCCTCCTTTCTCCACACATCCGTCTTCCTTATCACTTTTCATTTTCATTTTCTCTCTCTACAGTCAACCAAAATCATCTCTGAATTCATTTGAAACTGTATTTTTCGCTTTTTTTTCCTGAAAATCCTGCAACTTCATTTTTTGCTTCTAATGTAAATATACAGAATGAGTAATTTCACTTCAAGAGTTTGTTCGAACCCCATTTTTTGATAAGAATGTATTTTGAAATAGAATTTGATGGAGAATGTGTAATTAAAAAATAAGAATTTTTTTTTATTTGAATGTAATATTATTTTATTAAAAAATGTGTGGTTTAAAATAAAAGAGTGAAAAATGTATTTTGAAAATAATTGGGATCATATAAGAGCATAAACTCCTTGTTGAGGCATTGACATCCGCCTCCTTTTTTAAGTCGAGTTGCATCAACATTCAATTTCTCGCGCAACCTTAAATAAATGAATAAATTCAGATATCACTACAATATAAAAGAGCAAAAAAATTAGACGTCACGTGTCTCAATTTCCCTTCGTCGTAATTCAGTTTTTTTTTTTTCTTAAAGTAACAAAATACTCGGACACCATGTCCTCTTTCTTCATTTTTTCACACTAACTCCCATCCTCCTTTCTCCACACATCCGTCTTCCTTATCACTTTTCATTTTCATTTTCTCTCTCTACAGTCAACCAAAATCATCTCTGAATTCATTTGAAACTGTCTTTTTCGCTTTTTTTTCCTGAAAATCGAACTG
>CAIGRN010115133.1:0-13090 GCA_903798345.1 Fraxinus anomala
TGAATTTTAAGTTTTGTAAAAAAAATTAAAAAATACGAGCCGACAAGTCGAGCGAATCAACGAGTCGAGCTTAGGTCACGAGCCACAAGTTCGGCTCGTGATCGAGCTCATGTGGGCATGGGTCGAGCACTCGCACGAGCCGAGCTCGTGTAGACATGGGCCGAGCCGAGCCACTACTATTTAGTATCATGTTATTTTTCCATTGGTTCTAAATAATGTTATTCTAAGAGAAATTCTCCATGTGTTCTCTTAATGATGTGTGTTAAGTTTGGGCACGATGAATTTTCTCAAAAATTTGCGATTTTATATTATGAATTTGCTTTTTATTGAAAAATAACAACAAAATAGAGGCGGCTCCTCAGTTCCGACTTCCGAGCTTAGTATTTCTTAAGATTCGTGGATTCTTACGGATTTCATTGATTTGATAGGATTCCACATAATATTATGTTATAGATTTTATTGGTTCATTGAATTTTAATAGATTTCTAATGATTAAGATAAAACGATATAAGTTCTTAATGAATCACTCAAAAGAATAGAAAAAAAATAATTTTATAATTACAATATAAAATTCATAACCTTATAGTTTATTACAGAAAATTTATAAATTTTTCATTTAAATGAAATGATTTCATCAACATAGAAAACACGTAATAAGTATTAACAAATTAAAAATCAATTTCACTTCCATTCGCAAATAATCGACAAAAATCAATCAAAACAACAAATTAAAAATCAATTCGATCTGAAAAATAAAAAGGTGTGGAAGTTACACCATTTTTTTATGGAAGTGCCCAATTTTAGTACCATGGGTTGGAAAAGACCTTAGCTATCCAAAATAAAAATTCAATTTTAGATTTCATTAGGAACGAAAACTGAATTTCTTGTAAGATTACAGAAGTGCACTATTTTTTTTTTTTTTTTTGGGTGTGTGTGCACTCAAACACCGGAGAGGGATTGAACTTCGAGGCAGGAGCTGTGCTAGTTCCTTCATGAAGTCTGGAAGGCCCTTCCCCGTCAAAAGGGAAATTGCCCATTACGTCGTCGTGTACTGTTAACTTCCTTGCCATTTATGTAACTATCACCTATATTCCGTGAAGTTAGTTTTAAAGCGACAAGATTCCAAACAGCAAAGTTACAAGTTCTATTTTCAATTTCAGGAATTTAAAATGAAATATTCTATTCCTATTTATTTTTATATTTCTTGCTTAATTAGTTGAATTTTTATTACAGGAATTGACACATTTCTCAACACTTTTTACTTGACTTTAGATTCATAGCTTATTGTAACGATGCATACAAAGATATTAGAAAATTATATTCCATATAACATAATTGAAGTATCATGTAAGAACAAATAATATAAACACAATTCCTCGCTATCTCAAGTAGTTCGTCATGCAAGGTGACGCCGAATGATTATGTATATCATTTTTAGGGTTTTATCTATTAACAACAAGGTTCCAAGGCTGAAAAATGGGTGCGGCCTAGTGTCAACACCACAATGCCAGGCCAAGGTTGTACCGTACATACAAGGGGATCTCGATACCTCATTTCGGAGATTGACTGTTACCTCAAGTTTTATACTTTCGAAGATGCCTTGCGTAGAGCGGAGTATTCTCTCTTTTTACCATTTTTTATTACATAAAAAGTTATTAAATTATTAATTGAAGACAAGTTACTTTTTTGAGGATTTGTGATTTTCAAATGAAAGAGAAATATTTATATAGGTTAGGTTAAAGGGCATAAATATCATTTTGAAATTTCTTAAAATTATATGTTGCCTCATTGCGACACTTATCACAATTCCATTTAATCTAATTATTTAGAATTATCCATATTATTGTGCACCTTATAGCTATTCGAATTTATCTGCTTGTACAGAAGCAATGCTACCAGAACATAGCAGTATCTGGTTTGTCCGTTTTTCCTTTTTCCTTTTTACATTGTTCAATAGAAAACTGCCAAGTATATTCTGTGGAAATTCTGTCAGCATTTTTCTATACATAGCATGGCCGATAGCTATTCTCATTCAAATTACTACACCCGTCCTACAAAAATGGGCTTGATTTCATTTATTGTTTGTCCTAATTATATATTACTTTTCTTGTTAAGAGTATAATTAATTGCTTAATTTTCTAATCTATCCTTATTTAATGTACCTTGTTATTGACAAATATGAGTTATCATTATGCAATGTACGAATATATTAGAAAAATATAAGTAAAATTTATATTTTCATCATATATTAATTAAGTTTGCTTAATTGTGTAAAAATAGAAATAAACTTATCTTTATGGACGAAGGGAGAACATAGGAGTTACATAATGACTGCGCATTTATTTCTAAATTTCCGGCAGCTTAACTTTCTTATTTCTCATTTAGCACCACTTCCAATATTTATAGCACAACTTACTTTGATTCAAATTCTAGCCCCATATAAATTTTAAAAAAATATATTTCTTGTCATAAATTAAAGAATGTCGGAATTTTGGTCGAAGTCATCTTAGAAATGTTGTGATCCGATCCATTTAGGGAGAGAGAGATCATGTTGAGCCTCCTCTCGAATCTCATAGCTTAAACTGTTTCGTCCATACTAAAAACACATCTCAATAAACTTGGTCTCGAGATGGCAACGGGATGGGGTGGGACGGGGTTGGGCGGGCAAGCAATTCCCCGTCTCGTCCCCCACCCCACCCCACCTCACCTCACCTCACCTCACCTCACCTCGTTATCCGTTTAAAGTTGAGTTGGGAGGGGGGGGGGGCGTCCTTGCCCCGTTTACTACCCCGTTAAATTTTTGATAATTTATTTTTATTGTCCCCATTCATTAAATTTAAACAAATAATTTTAGTTGCCATTTTATATTAGAACTAATGAAATTTTCAATTTAAAGTATTGAATTCAAAAAAAAAAAATTAAATTTTTTTTTAAAAACCGTCCCGAACCCCCGTTGGGGCAAAATTCCCCGGGTTATCCCTGCCCCATTCGGGACGGGGCCTCGCGAATATCGAATTTGTCGAATTTTTTTACCATTCCTAGATCACTCAATTCAAATGTAACGTATTAACTATTACAATCAATTTGAACCTCAAAACTAACGGAACTTGAATTAGGGATGACAATTTACCTCGCCTCGCCCCCGCCCCGTCCCGCCTAATGTGGGGCGGGGCGGGACACGGGACGGGGTGGGAGATTGTCTCCGCGGGGCGGGGTGGGGTGAGGATGTCCCGCCCCGAACCCGCCCTATTGCCATCCCTAACTTGAATAGGTCATTTCTACTTGTGGAGCCCCATAGAACCCTAATGGAAAAATTAATTGATTTTTTTTTTCTTTTACTTGCTAAGTTTCAAGCATTAATTACTTGCTTAATCATTGTTTATTGACTTTTCAGTTAAGTTATTACCAGAACTAGAAGTGAGTAAAGTGTAATTAATAGACACTTATACTGATTACTACTTTAATTACTTTAATAAACCAATAACTTTACAATAGCCAATGGACAAAAAATAAGTCGTCGGTGCATCGCACTTTTTCACTTCTTTTAGCGACATAATTAATTAGTTAGCATGTCAAGAAGCCTTTAGCTAGCCGCAAGTCTTTGTTAATCATGATTTTTGAAGATTGAGAATTGCTTCTTGAGTTCTTTCCAAGATAAAGCTATATGCCATTTGTCAAAAAAAAAGTTATTAAAAGTCATAGAACTCAAATTGTATAATGACTGCATACCAAAGGCGAATAACGAATATTATACTGAATAATATTATCTAACACAAGTTATTTATTCAACAATTTTCTATTTACAATCAGCGAACAAAGTATCGTCGACGCCATTGCTTTAGTAATTGCTAATGGAGTTGTGTTGGTTGTAATTAATGATATCGTTCTCAATTATTTCGTCTGAGATACCGACAAATATTGATTTCCGTGAAATCGTCAATAATAATATGTGTGGCAGTCATAGGCTCGATAATCATTTATTCCATTCAATTAATTAATTATTATTTCTAAAAAATCCTTTTATAAATTTTATAAGACATAAATTGTTTGAACCAACTCCAACTCTAATCCTCATTTGATTTGCTAAACAACTTATTAAATATAATAATTTACACTAAACACGGTAACATTTATATAATTTTAGTGTATTACAAAATAATGATTGGATTTATGGTTATATGGTAATACTACTGTGATGCTTGTGATCTTCCCATAACTTCTATTAGACATCACAATCACGAGTCTTCAACAAAGTTCCCACTTTGTTAATTAATGCTCTAAAGTGTAGTGGCGAAGTCATGAAATATCTGGTTACATTTTTAACACTTTGAATGATAAAATGTCACGTGATGTTACATTATTGGTCTGTTTTAACTACAATGAACACCACCATCCAATCATTTTTTGTGACAACTTTATTTCAACCAAGGTGTTAAATTCCTTTATCAAAACAACATAATTCAAGTCATAAATCAGATTCAATTGGGATCAAATTTAGTTGTAGAAAATAATTTTAAACATAAAATATAATAATATTAAAACAAAAGGTAGATTAAGCTATGTTTTGAGCCACGTTATTTTTTTCACTTACATTCTTCTATTCATTTTCAAACACACATTTTTCAGTAAAATAATATTTTTCATCACATTAATAATTTTTCTTTTTTTTTTCAATCACACATTCTTCATTAATCTACTATTCTAAAATACATTCTTCCAAAATAATGTGACTCAAAAACACCATTAATGTGGAATAGCCCTGCTCTTCTTAACAACTGCACCAAACTCTATGACCTATGATTCAAGATTGAGAAATGCCCAAATATTTTAAAGCTTATGTTAGGCTCCTGATCTTCCTTACACACCCAAAATCAGAACACGGATGGGGAATCAACCATCGGCAGCCAATAAACACGTTTCAGAAGTTATCGTAGAACAAACTTAGTGTGATCCCCATAAAAATTGGTAAATTTTTTTACCAGATTCAGAGTGTCCAGAATAGTTATATTTGTACACATTCATATGATGGATTGCCGAAATGCTTTAGTAACATGAAGAGACAATGCTAAACCTAAAAGAAGAGTAGAATTTTGGGATATCCTAGAATCAATATCAGCCTTTGATTAGGATTCTCCTTTATCTACGCCTGATAATGCTTATTATGTTTTACAAGCAAGCACTAAACAGACTCCCATGAAGTTGTCCGAAATCTGTCGGTAGAAAAGAAAAGATAACCAACCTTTATATTTGCACAAATATCCTCCATGAAGTTGTCCGAAATCTGTCGGTAGAAAAGAAAAGATACAAGTCACATAAATGATAACAGTCCTACAAACAAAGGAAAAAACTTAAGGTGCTTAACTAACAATAATTTTTGCTCATGTGGATAAGTTATATACTTCAAAAGAATGTAAAAATCAGCTATAAGAAAGAACCTAGCCATATTCTAAACAAACATGGAGCGGGCTACATGAATCATTTTTGGACATTTTTATTAGCTATTGAGCTAGGGCTGAAAGGTCAGCTCAGAAACAGAGAATTCTCGTTTGTTAAAAGAGGAGCATCACAAGCATTTTATATTTGTTGAGGAGTACAAGGGAGACTTGTGAGCCAACAGAGAGATTATCATGCTACTATAATGGAGCTCGGAAAAGGTATCCGCAAAACATTCAAGAGATATTGAAGAGATGTATACTTTAGACTCGTGATCAGATGGATGTTGATGTCCAAATTTTTCCTTGAACTTTCTGAAAGTACCTGAAACACAAATTATGCAATTAATTGTGGGTCAAATCAAGTTAATGTTCATCTCATTACAAGGTAAGAACCTAGGCAAGAAAAATGCGCAAGACTTAATTACAAATACCAACGAAAATTGAATTGACAGCTGCAAATCCAGCCTACAATATGGCCTGAGTCGCCTGACTAATAATAAAGCTGATAGCTGGTATTAAATAAACCAAGCCTCAGCTTCATAAAACCTATTCAGCTAGACGTGGTGGAACTAATGCATTATTATGACCCGGAAATTCATCACTATTTTCATAAAAGAAGTCGCTAGAACACTCTGATGCAAAAAATAAACTCAATCACGATCGTATCTTTCTTCAGCCAAAGGCAATAGTGGAAACAAAGATTATGACCACAGAGACTACCATCACGTTTCTTATATGCCTCTTCAGAAATTTTGTATTTCTCAACAAGTGACGTGTCTTCCAGCCAACCACCAGATGTTACAGATGATGGGTCCTGATCGATGACATGCAGCCGGAAACTACAAAAGGAGATATGATGTATCCAAATAAGTTGGAGAAAATTTAGTCTCAGATCAAGTTGTATGTAATCACAATAACGGAAAGTGACAAAACTTCTTTTCATTTATATGCCACTATAACCAGAAAGCTTCAGATTTGTCAGTTATAAACAAATGAATATTATAACACAGACAAAAGGGGCCAAAAAAACTTGAGAAGTTACACCAAGAACCTGCAGAAACATCTAAGAGACTATGACTATTTATCAAAAAGGGGAGAATTTAAAATGAAACAGACACTGAACTGACCCGTCTTGCGGGGAATAAAAACCAAGGGCTCTCGTGTTATCCCCTACATCTGCAACTTTAGCGCCAGTATCGTCATAAAGCTCGAGGAACATTGAATTGACAGAAGTACCACATTTCTTCCACAATTTTTCTTTTACAGCTTCTACTGTCATCTGACGAGAAAATCAAGATTACATATCTCAGACCCATCACAAGTAAGCCAAGCAATTCTTGTTTCATGCCTCGAATGCTTTTAGCAGAAGAACCACATATAATCTAGCCAATACATTCACAATGTGTACATACATATTTCTTACGGCCTACGTTACTTGAACTCTTTGTTTACATTTTGTACCCGTGCCAGGCTTCATGCTTGACATGACACGAGATATGTGTCCAATGCTTAAAATCAGAACAACTCTCTAAAACACCTGGCACAAGGTCCAAGCACTGAGCCACAACCACAGACTTTACTAACAAAAGTAACCAAATGTTCTTCTTTTGTGCCATTTTTGTCTTTTCCTTGTTGTCAAAGTTACATAAAGCATATCTATATATTCTTAAGTAAGCTTACTGATTCTACAAATAATGTGCCCATGTACTCAGCTACCTATATCCAAATTCAACACTGATTTGTGATCAATTGATCATATCCTTCCGCGTGAAATGGACAGTTAACATGTTTGGCACTTAGATTTACAGAGGTGACAATTTACTGGTACTACAAAGTCATTTTTCATTAATTGATTGATAGTTGCTCAAGGTAACTGAAGAAAGACATCAAAACATCATTTAAGTTAACTAGAAAAAGAAGTCTACCTGTAGAGAGAATCGAACGTCGGCTGAAAAACTTTTGATGTTAGAATGGGTGACACGTAAAAGAACCGATTCATCCCCCTGAATTTGTAGCCGAGAACCCATGTCCTTCCTTTTCTCTGTAGCTACACTGAATACTGTCTACAATAAAATACACTCTTAAAAACCAAATATCACCTCATATAGAATGCAAACTCAAAGTTAAAACAAATGCTCCCCCAGCATTTTCCATTATCATATAAACAGAAAAATCCCCCTATTTGTTAGATTGCAGTGTATTGTAGTATAACTGATATATTTATATGCACAAATATCCAACCTGCACAATTTTGAGTAATCTGTATGCAACCAATCCGAACATGAAATTAAAATATTATGCTATAATGATTTCATACAATGCTAAACTGAATTGACAAGTTGCGGTCTGATTGGATAGAAAAAATTCAAACATTTTGCCCCTGGTTGACCCCATTCTCTAAAAACTCATTTTTACCCCCAAAATCATTTTCAACCACACATTCTTCTAATAAAAAAAAATTTGCAAATAAACCTAAAACATTTTCCTACATTTTTACAGCACATTCTCCAAAAAAAAACACTATTACAAAACTCTTTTTTTTATGAAAATGGGGCTCAAACACACTCTTTGTGTAACGGAGTAAAATTAATAGTTTGACACGATCCGTCCCGAATCACCCTAATTGATCTAAAATGCGACGTGCATCGATGATGGATGTCACTAGGCACGGGACCCACCACTAAGGCCGATTTTGACCATCTTTAACCATTGCGAATTTAATTAAAAAAATTGACAAAATTCCCCTATAAATCGGACTAAAACCATTTGAAAAGCAACAAAATTTTTCCAAACATGTATTATCTAAAAGATACTCAAGACAATCTGTCCCTCTAACACATACTAACCAAAACTAAGTATAACCAGCTCAACCGTTTTAATATAATTTACAATACAACCCAAAAGGACGTAAAACTACAAAAATGTAGTGAGCTCATATATTTAAATACTTGACAAATTAACTAAATCAAATAAATCATACAATCTAATTATGTCAAGTGGCTTAACTCGACATATGAACATGATCAAATGCTGCTCAACTCAACTATCATATAATACGAAAAATGGCGACAAAATATATGAGCTTGTAGCTCAGTAGACACTTCACAAATAAGTATATTTTTCTTATTTATATATATTTACTGAAAAATCTTATTTATTCTATTACAACTTTAAAAAAATTCTAAAATCTGATAATTACTTTTAAGACTAAAAATGATGGAATAACAAAATCCTTTATTCTTTATTCTAAATAACAATTGTAAAGTATCTTAAATATAAGTAATCTGATAGCAATGAAAATTTGAGCAAAAATGTCATTTCACATTGCTATAAGCTGAAATCTTTACTCTATAAACAGAATAAATTGAATTCTGTAATCTGAAATTCGATAAGTTGTGCCTACAATAATACTGAAAAATCACACCAAAAGGTACCAGTGCAGAGTTGTGCCCACAATAATTCGATGTACATAGCAAGGCTATTTATAATCTGATAATTCTCTAATTTTTAAATTTAGTCATACACGAGCAGAGTTGTCCAAAGGCTATATGTTATGGTCATATACTATGGAAACATATTCACAATATTGCAAGGCGGGTAAGATCACCATATCTAGTCATACACAGTAAAAACGCATTCACACCAGTGCGGAACGAGTAAAATAACCATATTAGGTTATATACTGTGGAAACACATTCACACTCTCGCATAGGGTAGTAAGGGTACTTTCTGCTGTTTTTAAAATGAACTTTATGTATACTGAAATATTTAATACTGATGTAATATGACGATGAAGTGCAGATTGGGGTAAAATCACATAGGCTACTTTTGGGTGGTTCTAAATAAACTTCAGATATACTGATATAATATGACGATGAAATGATTTAACATAAATGAATTTAACTTTAAAAAGAACAGCTTATTTCATGTTGTCTTAATCATCTAAAATAAGTAAATTTTACAACTTATATAATTTACTATAAGCAGTATAATAAATAAACATTTCATGTATGCTTTATTAACAACTATAAAGTAATTAAGCGCTTATTTTCTGAAAAATAAGGTTTCCACTTACAAGCTATAGAAAGCAATCGCGTTAGGTTGACAAGTTTTTCCAAACGTTCACGTTGCCACATGAAATAATGGTATAATTACTCAAATTACAACCAAACAATAAACTAATGCCACTTCACCACTTAATTCCTCAACTTCTACATTTACTCTTGCATCTTCATTTCAAAGACTTTTCGTTTCTTTAGTTATTTACCAACTAATCACCAAAATACTTTCTGAATTCAAGTCACTGTCTAATTTCACCCATATACATAATCCAATAACTAGACTCCAATATTTGTCATTTAGCTTCATTCAAACCTTTGAAATCTGAGACACCAAAGGTTTGATAAAAACAGCACTAAAATTCCAGAACATAGAAACTTAAACATAAATTCTGAATATAGAAAGTTGGCACAGAAACTTTTGACGGAAATAGAACTTTTTGGGACAGAAATTCAAACGTAACACCACTGTATTACCTTTGCTTAAAAATAGCTAAAAATTGCTTAAATAATGGAGGAAATTCAAGCTCAAATCCTTGAATCGAGTATTGGGTATTATATAAACACGAGGAAATAAAGAATAAGTCTCTTTCACCAACCTATTTTCAAAGTTTCACTTTCTTCAACATATCTTCTCCAATATTTATTTTCGCTTCCAAATCTTTAAAGTTAAACCACTAATTACAAACCTAAATGTAACAATATTCAACTACAAAGAATTACTTACCTCTTGAAAATAAGGAGAAATTGGAGGAATGGCTAAGTCGAGCCCTTCTTCCTTTTTCTCCTTTCTTTCTTCCTTTTTTATTTTTTTCTAATTCTTTTCCTTCCTTCTTTTTCTCGATCTTCTGATTTCTACCTTTCCCAAATGGAAAATGGATCAATTTCTCTTTTAGTTAATGGAGAAATAAAGTGTAATTGCAAATCAAGTCCCCAATATTCATATAAGATAACTTTTAGCCCTTGAATTATAGAAATAGAAACTAAATCCCTANTTTATTTATAGCCCTAAAGTACTTGATATTGTAGAATAGACCCACAAAAATTATTTGTTCAATTTAAATTCCCATTTGACTTTGACTAAATACTTTCTTTACTTGAATGATAGAAATAGAAACTAAATCCCTAGATTTTTATTTTATTTATTTATAGCCCTTAAGTACTTGTAATTGTAGAATAGACCCAAAAAAATTATTTGTTCAATATAAATTCCCATTTGACTTTGACTAAATACTTTCTTTACTTGGACTACAAATAGTGGGGTGTAGCACTATACTTCGGCCCGTTTGACCCAATTAAATTATAATTCATTTTTTTCTCTTTTTATTAATCACACATTTTTCAATAAAATAATATTACAAGTAAACTCTTTTTTTTTCTTTTTTAACCACGCATTCTCTAAACGGTTATTATTTCTTCCATTATAACGTGTAATAATGGGGGCCAAACGGCTCGAATTGAGAAAAATTGTTGCTCAAAAATCATAATTAAGCTAAAATCACTAAATAAAGCGAAAAAACTTTAGCGCTGGCCTGATGGTAGGTCTAGAGATGGTCAACGGTGAAATACTTCGAGAGAGGAAAGTTTGAATGGGAAAAGAAGTGTGGATTCACTCGCATTCAAGGTGGATCCACGAATTCGAAACCAAAATAGTTGTGATTTTTGACCCATTTAAAATTGTGGCCTTACCAGGGATGGACTCAGCACCCAGCGAAGGGGTGCGATCGCCCGTGTTGGATCCGTCGGAGTCTTCAATACCGTCGAGAGCCGTATAACTGTTGTTGCTGCAGAGAGAAGACGAGAAGAAGAAGAATATTGGGAAGAAGAATGCCATGCTAATTTCAGCCATTACTTCACATCAAGATTCAGGAAAAGTCCAGCATTTTCCACAGTATTCAAAGGCTGTAACCCATGTTATTTCAACACCGGCGTGATGGTAATTGATTTGACAAAATGGAGAGCTCGCGGGTACATAGAAAAATTCGAATACTGGATGAGAATTCAAAAGAGGTACAAAATCTATGAATTGGGTTCATTGACTCCATATTTACTAGTTTTTGCCGAAAATGTTGAAGGAGTAGAGCACCTGTGGAATCAATACGAACTTGACAGCGATAATCTTGAAGGTTTGTGCAAGGATCTACATCCGGGTTCGGTGAGTTTATACCACTGGATTGGAAAAGGGAAACCATGGTTGACATTGGATGCTAAGAGTTCAGGCACCGGGTGCAATGAGAAGACGGGAAGAACAAGGGGAGAAGAATAAGATAGGAAGAAGGGAATAAGTAAATCATTGGGCTTCTTTTTTAAAAGTTTGGTCATTTTGTTTTGGGCTGATAGAGTTGGATATTTAAAAAAGTTTGGGCCTTTTTTTTTAGTTTTAGCCCTTTTAGTTTTTCCCTTTTATTTTGGCCCTTTCTTCTCAACTTTACGTTTCTGCCCGTGTTGAACTTTTGTGCTAGGTTTGCCACTGGGCCTAACTATGGATAAATGATTTTGATTAGCAACCTAGGAGTTACATTTTTGTTGACGATTACACCAAAAGGGTTATTTATAAAATAATTAAACGTGCAAATATTCAATTCCACTACCAACCTACAAAAAATAAACAATGTTACTACTTGTAATCCTACCCATGATAATACTTATTAGACTATTTTTTCTTGGATCAAGATAGTTGAATTGAGTAGTTCTTGAAATATATTCAATTTAGATGAGGTGATCATCTTTATAGATTTTGTGTTATGGAGTTAATGAGTCACTTTTTACTCACAATGATCCATAAATATTATTCATTTATTCACTACTTGTTTTTATTTATTTATAGTTTATACTGTTTATAAACACTTTTCAAACATGCTCAAATGATGACTTGTCGTTTTTCATATCGATTAAGAAAAATCAAATTCTATACAACTTTGAAAGAAATGAGTGGAATGATCACCTACAAAAAATAATAATAATAATAAAATTGAGAAATCTTACGAGAATTTTTAACTTATTTTACTAAATTATTGACTACTCAAGTAAATGGAATTTACAAAATTACCATGCACATCGACGTGATGCGTGAATATTCCAATATATACTTACGATACACGAATAATTCATATGTCTCGGTTAATTAAAAATATTTAAAATTTTACGCTAATTGTGTTACTACGAAACTTAACGGAAAATATCAAATATAACCTTGTTTAAGATTAGTGTGCTTTAAAACGAGAAACTAATATTTACATAATTTTTATTTGTATTTTTGTATTAGAAATATTATGAGAAAATTAGTCTTTTTTGCTCTCTTTGGAACCTAATTTTTAGGGGTGAATATGATTTGGTTTGGACGGTTTGTGACAAAATCTCAAATCAAATCAAACCATTTCAATTTCTAGACCAAACCAATATAAAATCACAATTTAACAAATAAAAAAATAACTTATATCAAATAAGTTAAATCATAAATATTAGTCTTAAATTTCATGTTAAAACATAAATAATACCATTAAAAATATTACAAATCAAAATTCTATAATTCTAATTATTATAATGCAACAATATGATAGAAATTCTCTAACATCTTAGTCGTATTAATTGGTGCGA
>CAIGRN010115138.1:0-20061 GCA_903798345.1 Fraxinus anomala
CAATCTTGTTGGATAAGGGCTTTCTTGTTTCTAAGATTGGTACTCAAAAATTAAATTGTCCCACGCTTGAAAGCATGGATTGGACTATAAGGAGATTGAAGAATTGGGCCAGAATGTGGCCAAATAGAATACTTTAATTCTTGTTGTAATTTTAATTCTTATGATGGGCCATAAGTGATTATTATTCATTTAATTATTGCTTTTATCGCTTTATGGATGATGAATGGATGTATGATTATTACATATCATGTAGATTAAATGAAACATTTTTTAATATGATCGATGTATTTTATTTATGGTAAGATTTATTATTTAATTGAATTTTTATTTTGATAAATTATATTAATAGAGTTATTAGATTTAAGTTTTAGTAATTTGTTAATCACAAGGAGTTGTGTTAGTGAGAAATAAATTCTATATGATTGAATCTTAAATTATTCGAGATCGTAAGTAATAACGAGATACGAATATCGTTATTACGATTAGAATGTAATGATATTTAAATGGACGCGTGAATTCTAATAAGTTGGTCTAATGGGGTTAGTTTTTCTAATTGCCTGATAATTCCCTGAGTAGCTCAAAACCCGAACCCAATATAAGCTTAAATTGTGTTTCCAAAATGCAACTATGATTGTTTTGGTTATTTTATAAGTTGTTTGCTGCTTTGGACCGTTGATCTTAACCTGAGATCAACGGTGATGTTTTAGGGTATAAATACAACTATTTAGGATTTTTTCTCTCATTCTAAGCGTTCGATTCTTTGGGAGGCTAGGATTTTCTCCCTGTTTCTGTTCGTCTTCAACCTCTAGTTGGACATCTTCTTGAGTGTTCTAAGTGAATTCTTGTGTGAGTTTTTGTGATTCAGTGTAGGAGAAGTGGTTTGGGGTCTTGGGTTGAATTGAGGTCTTATGGTTCATTGAAGCAACTTCAATTGCATCTTGTGGGGTTTGGATTTGTGCGGCCAATATGATACAGAAGGGTACAATAATCTGAGCCCGTTTCTATGATATCTTGGTACCTTTGGTGATTTGGTTTGAACGATTTTTAAAACTCTTGGGTCTTCAGTTTGTGTATTATGTATATCAAGAGAGTTTAAGAAGTCTAATGACTACTAAGTGGACGTGGGATTAGTCGGAATAAAATGGAGCGACATGACTTTTAAGGAATTTAGAGTGGTTACTCCAATCTCACCCTAGCCTTGACCTCGTTGGGACACCATTCATTGAGAATGAGGCAGAAGATAATGAGGAGAATGGCGAGAGCAATGTAGGGGATCGCCATTCAGGGTTATGCTCCTCTTTTATCTTACTCTTTAAATCTTCTATCTTATGGTGACCATTTGGACTGCGTGCCACTTGAAGTGTTAGTACTATTTTAATAGATAAATACTTTTGTTTTATAGAATGGAGGTGGTTTATCCTCGCAAGAAATATGTGGGGCTCTTGAATGATACTTTCTGCCAAATGAAGGGGGTTTTATCCATATTCATGACATTATCTCTTACATTCTATATGCAACCATTTTCTATTAATAGTTCTTAAGCCGCATGTTTAGAGTGTTGTTGTTCATTATTAGCATGGTTCATTTTTGAACCATTCATTGAGCCGGGACAAATAGCATGGTTTGAAACAAACCATGCTTCTTGTCCCGGCTCAATGACCAGTTGGCGCCCTGTTTTTTGTCCAGGTCATTGAGCCGGGACAAATAGCGGGACAAATAGCATGGTTCGTTTTATGCTTCTCTTATGTACCTGCATTGCTTCCTTGCCCTAGTTTATCAAACTTGGTTTTTTAACTAGGAACTTTTCTCTTGGTTTGGAGGCTACTTGACCATAATCGAGTTCTGTTTCTTTAATTAAAAAACTTGATTTTTCAACCAAGAATTTTTCCAATCAAGAGTTTTCTTTTTATTTTGGAGGCTTCTCGACCGTGGTTTGGATCTTTGCCCTTGTACATCAAACTTATTTTTCTAACTAAAGAATTTTTCTTTGTCTTTGGGCTACTCAACAATGGTCGAATCTCTTCCCTATTGCATCAAACTTGATTTTTCAACCAGAATGTTTTCTTTTATTTTGTGGCTTGAGCAACTTCTTGAGTAGAAAGCATAAAATCAAAATCAAGAGAAGTAGCTAGTTGTTCTAGCTGATCGTTGGTGCTTCCTTAGCGTCCTTGTCATCCATCCTCTAGCTATTTTTTCGCACACAAACCTAAAATTTGTTGGCAATCAGATTCGAGGACGCACCCAATTGTTCCATCATATTACTAGTCTTTTCTTAGCATTCTCATCGATTATCCTTCCCCAGCTTATTTGTATTTTCTTACTTGACTGGCCAGTCGGTGGCCTAACGAAAATAAAGAACGACAAAATTAAATCAAATGAGAACATGAAAAACACAACGGGAAAGAAGGCTATTGGTGATGGGCATATGGATGACTATCTTTACTGTTTCAACTTTACTGGTAGTACTGCTTTAGGTGTTTTATTTTCCACGACCTTCTATGCAGTTTGCATTTTTATCTTTCAAACTGTACCCCTCCCAATTTTTCTGACTACCTTAAATGGACCTTCTCACTCAGCTTCCAATTTTTCGGGTTGGTGACTAGCCATCTCTATTGGAATAAATTTGATGAAGAACAAGAAAAAACCAGCAACTTGAATCTACCAAAATTAAGGTTTGAACACTATAATGAATCATTATTCTCAAAACAATATTTGCCAGTCACCGGGATGAGTGCTTGGAGGATTTTAATGGCAAATAGTTTGCAAGAGTAAACAAACATTAAAACAAGTTCCAATCAAGCAATATATACTTGGAATAAGAACATGAAGAACAATATAAGAAAACTGAGTTTGATCTTTGATTTGGATGCAAGTAAATAGATTTAATGTTTGAGATGTGTTTTTCAACGTGAAAACTGTCCCTATATATAGAACATCAGTCATCATGCACGAAAATGTGTCAAAATAATGTCAAAGAGGTGTGAACCCAACGAAAACATCCCCATAATTCAAACCCCAATGGCAACAATTTTGTACTTGGCAATCGCCCTGTACAACAAATTGGCCTTAGGTGCCAATTGAGAGGTTGGCGGTCGCCCAAGCCAATTTTTTGGCCTTCTCTTTTTTTTTTTTTCCCCTTTTTTTTACTTTCGATGATTTTAGCATTTACTTGACATTCTCACATGGATGTTTGATCACTCCAAATCACTGATAATTATAATTTAAACAATATTACAATAACCCTCCACTTTTTCAAATATATAATGACTTCAAAACTCAAATATAACGACACTTATGCATGGAGTATGTATATCTTTTGATTTGAATCCAAACTCAGTGTAAATCTCACAAAGTAATATCGAAATCTCAAGTAGCATGACTACTGTGAACCTATTATTCCTTGTGATGGAACTGGAGAAATCAAATACAAACATCATGTGTTCCAAGTTCTACACAATCTCGTTTAGCGATCTTATGATCTTGTGTTTCTCCTATTCATAATCTTTTGAGAGAGAAACCCCAACTCTCTAATGAGGCGGCACCACTTACAAGCTCATATTTGTGAAGTTCTTCTTATAATGTCTTTGTCACTTTTAGAGATACTTGATCTAACGATTTGAACATTATTAAGAGTTATAGAAATACAACCTTCCTATTCGTGATAACTAGCACTTATAACCTAGGATATGGATTTTTTTTTAAAAATAATTTTGAAAACTATCCACTTATCGAATAACTTGTTGTTATCATTTGAACAAAAGGTACACTTGTTAATATGGTCGGGTAAGGTTGTCGTCATTGGTGGATTTTAATTATGAAGTTTCAACCCCATCCTACTAGTTGTTGTCTGCACTAATTTCTTTATGAGCGGTTTAATAAACGAGTCAGCTATTCTCATTTAACTTCACACAATTGAGTAAAAATACTCCATTTTTAATTAATTTCCTCACTTGGTTATGTCTTAAACTCATTTGTCTAGACATGCCATTATATACTTCATTGTATTGCTCTAACTAAAGTGGCTTGACTATCATTGGTGGATTTTAATTATGGAGTTTCAACCCCATCCTAGTAATTGTTGTCTGCACTAATTCCCTTACGAGCGGTTTAGTAAACGAATGAGCCAAATTCTCATTTGACTTCACATAAGTGAGTAAAATTATTCCATCTTTAATTAATTTCCTCATTTAGTTATCTTAGACTCATTTGTCTAGACTTGTTATTATATACTTCATTGTATGCTCTAACTAAAGTGCTTGACTAAGATAAATATAGAATAATTATTCATCTCTCCTAATCACATTTCATACATTAAATCCCTAAGCCATTCAATCTCTTCTTCGATTTCAGCTAATGTTACAAATTCGAATTTCATAGTTTAGTGTGTAATACATGTTTGTTTTTTAGATTTTCAAGAAACCGCACCTCATCCAAGAGTAAACATCCAACTTGAGGTGGATTTATTCTCACCTATACTAGATATACAATTAGCATCAGTAAATTCTTATAGGATTGTCGAAAATTTAGAATATTAAAAACCTAGATCATTGGTTTTCTTCAAATAGCCAAGAACCCTACCGATAGCCGTCCATTGTCTTCACTTGGATTGCTAGTAAACCTCCTAAGTTTAATAATTAAAAATGTTATGTCAGGTCTTGTACATTGTACACGATACATGAGACTTCCTATAACACAATCACATTGTTCTCTTGATCCTTGTAGATTACCATGTCGTTTATATAAACTTCACTCTTTTTGTTAGTAAAATACATACATACAAAAGAATTTCCTTGAAATGAATTCACTCCCTCACCGTTACACCATTAGTGTTTGAGGTCTTGTTGAGAGTCTCCCAAGATACAATGAAAAAATCAGTAAAAACTTAGGACTACAGTTTTACACCGTCAAACTAAATCTGTATCTGAACACCACCAGGACTTTGGATAAAACTGAAAACAAACGGAAAATCGAGCGTTGAATATGGAAAAAAATGTGAACCTTATTATAGGGTAATGGCCTATGAGCGACATGAATGGCTAACCGTTGCAGGTGTTGCACTATTAAAATAACATAACATTGATACGAGAATATGACATGAATGGCTAACCGCTGCAGGTGTTGCACTATTAAAATAACATTGATATGAGAATATGACATGAATGGCTAACCGCTGCAGGTGTCACACTATTAAAATAACATAACATTGATATATGACAATATGACATGAATGGCTAACCGCTGCAGGTGTTACACTATTAAAATAACATAATATTGATATGACAATATGACATGAAAGGCTAATCGCTGCAGGTGTACACTATTAAAATAACATAACATTGATATGACAATAATAAAAGATTGCAGGACTAGTCTCAATTCTTTTTAAAAGCGCAGTTCAATCACTTGAAGAGAGTAATTGAATTGCCCTTATTCTATTCCTTCATTGGATTCAGGAATAACAAGTCGAGATTCTAGCTCTATTTAAATAAAAATGATTCCATACTTCAGAGTCAAAGTCAACAGGGTTGCCAATCTTGTCCAATCATAACAGTCTCTTTAATTCCATAACCACTCTTAACATAAAGAATAAGCCACTGGTTGGCATGATTACGATGTTTTAGATCCGGATAATTAAAACAGCAACGAGTTACAAAGAAATCAAACCCCTGTATCTGAAAGCATAACCCGCGATTGCCTGTCTTCACCTTTCCTGCGGAAATGTCTCAAGGCAAGATGACCTGACCCTGTGATTTTCATGTACAAATTACTGTTTGAGATTCCAGATACTAAAAAGATACTGCTCCATTCACTTGAGTAAACTAATGGAAGCTTGCCGTGGTGATACATAAATGAGTACGTTGAAAATAAGATTTAAATAATGTACATGGTCCTCTCTAATAGCTTAAACTTTTATATCAATTGGTTCAAAATGGTATTAAAGGTGACAAAAGTCCTTGGTTCGAGTTTCACTTCCAACCATTTAATGAAACAGTGCACATATCAATGGGGAAAAATGAATCTCGCCTAGACGTGAGGAAACGAGATTCAAATAATGTACATGTGACTTTTCATAGCTTAAACGTTTAGATGAAATGGTCCAACACAATAGAATCAATAACAATAGTAATGTAATATAACAAAATAATAACTTAACGCTAGAGTGGGTAAGGCTTGAGACACAGGCCATATAATGTTCCTAAGAGGAGAAAAGCTCGAAGAGCAGCAAGATTTCTCCACAAGGTTCCCAAAGCCCTTAAAGGGATCCTGCAGCTATTCTTTTGTCATTTGTCAGCATATCATGCTTCAGAAAGAATCAACTAGAATGGGGGACTTTGGGTTTGGGATAACTGATGTTCTTGTATCAGCCCTAAACAGGATTTGGATGTGAAAACCATATGCCGTGCTTTGTTAATCATTTGACTTTAGGTGGCTAATGTAGATATCATATATTTAAACCGTAAGTGAAGAGCCTCTAGTAGATTTTAAGGATTTTTCAAAACTTCTAAGATGGTTCATAACAAAGATAATCAACTTCATTTACTTCAGGAGAAAATATCGAGGCAAAGTTGTATTTTTATTGAAATAAAGACACTTCAATACACTATAAACTAGGAAAAGAAGATTTGATAGCTGATTTGAAGATAGAAGAAATAAATGCAAGGGAAAATGGGTACCTTGAACTATATTTCTCAACACTCTTGGTAAGTTGGTATAGGCACACCAGATTCTGCTGTAAATTTCATGTAAGCCATCTGCATTCTTTGGGTCACAGGTCCGATTCTACCATCACCTACCATGCGCCCATCAACCCTGATAACCTTAAATAGTTCAAGAAAAAAAAACTTAATTCTCTCATAACAAAATTTAAAGCAATGAAAGCATGAGATCACTATCGCAAAATGACTATCATGGTAAGGAGCTAACAGAGTAAAAAGAATCATGAAATTTCTCTTTTATAAAGATGGTATCTGTTAAGTACTCCTGTTTCATTCGAGAAAAAGGTACACCCATATTTCATACAGCCAGTGAGGTAAGGACTGAGATAAAAGGTCGGATGTAGAATACTGATAGCTCTCTGACAGCACTTACATTGCACATCAGAGTGTAACAGATCATGCAGAGGTATGCATGTATCTTATACAAAAGTAAAAACAAGAGATCCAATTTGACATGAACTAAACCGAATTAGTTTGACAATGGCAACCTTGTCTAACATTATGTGGATTCTCTTTGGCTTCAAAAAGCCACACCCAAATGCAAAGCAAGATACTAATATCCTTAGAATCAGAGATTTGGCTGTAACCTTTGTTTAGTTTGGATTATCTTTGGTTAATTTAGTGAGAAAAAATGACTTTATCACTGCTAAAATTTAATGAGATTTTTAGTTAAGATATCATGTTTACTAAGTAAATACCCAATACTTAATTATTCATCACCTCTAATCAGTCTTGAAGTCGATTATTGAAATAATCATAACAGGTTCAAATAATCTAAACTAAAAGAAACCTTCACACTAGACTTGCTACAAACAATATAAGAAACAAAGAGAAGGATATAAAGTAAAATAAGAATGAAAACAGAAGGCATTCAATGCCCCCACAGAACCAATTAAGCAGCACCATCATGAAATAACAATGCTTGGATATAGAAAACATACTGGGCTGAGTTCTCCCATAGTTCCTGTTGTCCACACCTGCAGGGAAAAGGTATTGCTAAAATCCAACTTAAATATGCTATAAATCACCAACTAGAAGAATTATAATTAAATAGATGAAGTTCACTGTTATCGCTGGTCACTAACTTGAACGAAAGAAAGAATCAGTGTCGAGGAGGATAACTAGAAATAAAGAAAAGAATGTGATACAAAAGAACCATAACTTCCCTAGAAGTTCCAAATCTAGTAAAATGATTATAGCAGCCACTAATATATAATGAGTATATATACCTCGTAACATAACAATTGAATGAGTAGACTAAATTCAAAAGCTAGCTAACATAAGTTGATTTTCCTAACATTGGCAACTGGGTCAAGTCTAAAAGACAAAAGTTCCAGAGAATTACATTTGGTTTGATTGGACAACCTTCCATTATGAAGACAGTGCCAATTGGTAACAGAAGTGCACAAATAGTATATATCTTATATTGTACAAACAATCAGCGAATGCCAAGAAATATAAGTCGCTTGTAGCATAAAAAGTTCACAACTAATGTGTTTAGCATTTTACTTTTTTGTCAATCTAATCTTCCCCCTGCTAGAGATTTACCAGACTAAAATGGTAGATACTTTCCAGTCATAAATGACATTTGACTACTATGAAGGTCGAGTTTTGGGTAGTAGTTCTATGCTGGTGCTGAGGACCATTGGTATATCTAACACAGAACGAACTAAGTTATAATATCATATGTATGAAATAAAGATCTTGTATGTTGAACATGTAAACCTCATCGGCAGTATGAAACTCTGATAAACTGACACGGCGTTCATCTACAACCAAATTTTCTTTAATAGCAAGCTCCATAACCTGCATGAAAGAAATGGGTTGCTAACGAAGCATATAGCGGCCAAGGTAATCGTAGCAATCAATTGAAAATCAAAAATATATTATATTGCATTTCCAGGCATCCATAACAAATCCATCCATTCTTTAGTATCAAATTTTCTAGCAAAACCAATTATGAACTCTCAATTGAAACATGAGCGCCCATGCTACTTTCAATAAATGTCTATTCTTCCTGGATCAATCCCATCTTGTAGAGGTTAATCAACAAGATAGTTGAACAATTCTATTTTTTCCAATTAGGTTGTAAAAATGCTAGAGAAGTATTGAAGATTTGACTTTCCAAGGCAAGCTAGGCCTCTTATTTATGTATCCTTGTCTAAGAGATTCAGACAACTATATGAGATAATTTCCTCAGTAATGTGATTTTATAATTAGTATAAATTCTTTCTTTTCTTATAGGGTAGATTATGGTTAGTCTTCATATAACAAATTATGGTCTTCATCGGGCATGTTATGGTAGGTTATAACATTTCTTTCATTGCTATTTGTAACCTATTAATAGGGTTTATATCTTTGTAATTAAAAAAAAAAAAAAAATGAGTTATTCAGATTTTCTATACCTAATTCTTATTTATGTCTCAGTTATTTTCTCCATAATTTCAAATTTGAATTCATTGTGAAGCTGGTTGAAATAGAAAATGAGCCAACTCAAACAATCTTAAATTATCTGTACCCAAACCTGAAAAATAAGACAAGAACAAACTTGATGAACCTGTCTTATGGTCCACGACCCCTGAATCTATTATTCAAGTGCCTGATTTGCATTTATTTTTAGATGGAGGGCAGCAAGGATTTACCTTTTCTGGGCCAGATTTGTAATATGCGAAGCATTGGAAGGGATTTTCGTAAAACAATGGAAGTGCTCTAGTTGTTTCGCAGTGAAATTTGGAGGTTCAAAAGGCCCTGTGTGCTCTCTAATATGAGTTTTTAGAAGCTTATTGGTAACTCGTAGGTCATGGTTGCTAGTTCTCCATTTATTTTCAGTTATGTTCCCTTGAATGGCAAAGCTTAGTGATATGATCACACCACAAATCTTATCCTTATCATCATTATTTCTAACCTGGTTTGAGGTTTGGCTGCAACATCAGTAAACACTTAGGGAGTTGGATAATCCGTCTCTATGAACAGACTTTTTCCCTCTCTCCTACTGACAGCTTCACATGGTTTTCTAGACTGATTTCTAGGCATGATAAAATAGGATGAAAAAGGTCAGCAATGAAACCTAACAATTGGGAAGAAACAACAGCCAAAGTAGGATGAAGAAAGACCAGCAATGAAGGCTGGAATACTAGCAATGAATGCTAACAATTGAGAAGGAATGGCAATCCTACCTTGATAGAACTCTGCTACCATGATGAGAAATAGAATGATTTTCCTTGTGTTGATTCAAACTGATTCGGTTTAGGAAAGAATCGTAAATATAGGTCAATGATCCTATTAGATTCCCTTCCGATTTATGCAAGTTGTAAAATTCTGAGGCATATCATATCTTCAACAATTAATGAATTTGTAAAGATTAAACGAGATCAAGAGAATCTTCCTGTACAGACTCACGAAGAGAGAGAGATTTAAAAAAGCATATTGTCAAGCTTACTGTTGCTCGAGTTATGCCAGGTAAACAGTTATCCGCATGAGGTGTCACTATACAGCCTTTTTTCACTAAAAACTGCAATATAAGAGGATAAAAGAGCTTTAGGTTTCAGAACAACATCAAATACAGCTGATTCCAACATAACCGTGAAAACCTGAGGAACACTCTTCTCTGAAATGGTGAAATAGAACATATTATAATCTAGCATCTGGATTTACAGCCCACTAAGAACAAATAACATTACCACAGTGGCCAGTAATGAACTTACAATATTTGTAGCATTCGTTTCTGACACATAACCGTCTTTATCGAGCATGATGGCATCATCAGCTTGGGCGTTATTCCCTTCTATCTGCAAAAACTTCAACAATTCTGAGCAAAATCATAATGGAAATACCAACATATCACACTTCATTGAGCATTAACAGCATAAATCAACAACAGCTCCCTCCTCAAATTGCAATATAGATCTAACTAATTCTCCTGTGAAGTATTATAATATGATTCTAGGGAAGTAATCAAATTTAAGTTGCTTGAGCCCCTGAAGATCATACCTTGGCCAGGATGTTGTTGAGGAGGTTGTTGTGATGAATTTTAGAATCCAAATTCTAGCAAAGCAAACAAAGTTCAAAGTAAAAATGATTTGACATTCCGATATTAATGCAGAAAACAAAATTTTATATACAAAACCCCTCTCTCAGAGTTTAAACTTTTAGATGTAGTCGTTTGATGGTATTAGAGCACACAATGGTCACATTCAAGTTTCACTGCCACTCACTTAAATTTGTGCATTGGTGGGATTTTGACATAAAAGCGACACTCGGTTGGAAACACTTAAAAAGAAAAAATTAGTTAAGTCAACTTATCACCATTCTAACTGTGTAATCTTGGAGATGAGGTTCAACAACTATTGTTAGAAAAACTGAGGTATTAAATATGCCATTGTTAGGTCAAAAAAGAGTTTCAACTCATGCGATGTACGTAAAATATTTAACTATCATACTGTGGAAGAAATACTAGCTTTGATACCTGTAAGACTACAAAAATATCTGTATTTCAATATGGCGCACTCTTCTAATTTTTTTAAGTAAAACATCAATATAACCTTAGTTGGTTTTCAGGCGCCTCCAAGGAATGCTGATGGGGGTTTGGATTCCCCAACCGTGTATCTAAAAACAAAGTCCACGTGTACAAAGGAAAGGGGGGCGTAAACCTAACCTTCCAAAAACAATGAGATTGCAACATATGAAGAGAAGTAAAAAGAGGGGAAGTACTACTTTCCATACAAAGCAAGCAAATGAAAATCACACTAATGCTCTCTAATGTTAGGAAAACCATATCCATCAATAAGTACAAGAGCTTGAAGTCCACATGGAAGATCAAGGGGATCAAATTCTTGATAATGGCACAGATCCCATCATACAAATGCAAGTGAATCAACAACCTAGTTCTCATGATAAATGTGGGAGACAATATCATGATCAATAGAGAGAACGTGTATGATCTGTGTCGCTCGTGATTCTCCACCTCTAATGATGCAGTGACCGGTCACGGATGAATGAACTACCACCTAAATGTCTGATAATCCTAGTTGGCGAGCAAGTAAAATACCATCCAAGATAGCATGTATCTCAGCCTCTAGGATGGGGCCATCCCCATAAGATGATGAAAAAGCTCTAACATCATGACTGGAATGGTCCCGAATAATGCTCCCACCACTATTAAATATCATTGACGCATCCATTAGTGATGATATTGGAAAATTCCATCGGTGGAGTATGCCAAAGAACTAAAATAGGGGGTGCTGGGGGAGGAATAGTCAACGAAATTCCATGTCCCCATGCAAGTAAATATGCCTAAATAGGCGACCCATGTGAAGAAGCGCTATCATTCGATAGACTCTCCAAATGATATTTCTAAAGTCCATGTATATACCATATGCTTCGCGTCATTCCTCGCAAGCCATAAAAATCAAAAAAATCAATAGCTGTCCCTTACGAACATACTAACCTGAATACCTCAATCTCTGGAACAGAGGTCTAACTCCCTCATTTGATCTAATCGACACCTAAAATATCACAAAAATGCTTCCATACCTAATCAAAGATGTTGCTTCCAGTGAAAATGTGTGAATTAGTCAATCTCCGAATAACACTGGCAACAAGAGGACAAATTATAGCCAATGCTCCTCTGAATGACCAAATCGACAAGAATCAAATCATGCCATAATCTCAAGCTGAATAAAGAAATAATTGTAGAAATAATGGAACTCGACATCAGTCGATATGAATCATGTGGCTACCGAATGGAGCGAATTAACTGCCAAATAGATTTGGTACCAAAACTACCATATGGAGTATCCCTCCAGAAAATATGATCCGGAGCATTATTCCAAAGAGGAATAACTCTAATATGCTCAACCATAGGGCGTGGAAGAACCTGTAATAGTCGATTAATATCTCATCCAAGGCCATCATAGAAATCCTGCACTATAGCAAGAGAGTGTTGACGATTTTGGAATAAGGATGCCAAGGTAGCCTCGCCCATCCTGCAATCAAATCAGAAGATATGTCCATCTCCAAGTTACCACGCGATATGTAGATCCTCAAGGCTCGCAAGCTTAAACCTCCTCCAAGTAGGTGAAGCATTGTATGGGTTTAAGCAAGCATAAGGTAAGTGCCCATGCAGTATTTGCTAGTAACAACTGGGCCTAGTGCTCTCTGGGAGCAGAAGAGCCACCAAAGCTTCAGGGAAAAGGTGTCCACAATGTCATACAATCTCCTGAAACCGAGCCCACCTTCATCAGTAGGGATGCAAAGATCATTCCATCTCCAATGAAGATGACGCACCTGATATTTAGAGTCCTACAGGAATCGCGAAATAATTCTTTCCAAATTCTTCAATACCGCCTTAGGAGACTGTAGATTTGAAAAAGATAAAGAGGTACAGAGGAAATAACAAATTTCAAGAGTAATCCGATCCCCGAAAATAATAAACGAAGGGCCCATGCATATATCATACTCCTGAAATTCTGAATGAGTTCATCATATATGAAAATTAGTTTAGCCCCTTGTAAAGCAGGACCTCAAGATAGGTAAAAGGTTGCTGCTGGTTTCTAAAGCCAGTCAAGTGTTCTAATCTCTTGATCTAGCTAATGGAAGCCTTCTGAGGCAGAATAAGACCACTCTTATTTCAAATCACCAACTGACCAAAGACGCCCTCGTAATAGACCAAGCAATCAAGAAGCCTCAAGATAGATTGTTTATGTCCATTAGCGAATATAATCATGTCATCATATATGCATCTTCTCATCCTATCAATCCATAGCCGATCAAATCCAAATTCATCAAGAATGGAATAAAGAAAACTCTAATCTATGCGATCATATGCTTTAGTCATATCAAGCTTCAGCAAAGTATTGCCTCCTCTAACTTTGGTATTAAGGGTATGGAGAAGCTCCTGAGCCAATAAAATATTGTCTCCAATCAGGCGTCCACAAAAGTACCACTCTGTTGAGGAGAGATAATACAAGGCAGTATAGAACTCAGCCAATTATTTAAAATCTTGGTGATAAACTTGTTAAACACCGTGCATAAACTAATCGGTCTGAAATGAGTCCATTTACAGGCTCCTTCCCTTTTCGGGAGCAAAACAAGAGAAGTAGTAGTAAAGCCCTTGGGCAGATGGCCCTAGCAAAAAAGTCAAACATGGCCCTAAGTACATTATCTTGGATAATCTCCCAATAATGCTATTAGAATAAAGATGAAAAGCCATCAGGGCTGGCAGCTATTAGCATCAATGCGAAAAAGCATAGCTTTAGTTCCACTGGAGTATGTACAGATCTAGGAGTCTGAGTATACCAATCAAGTTAATCTTAATATTATTTCTACTCCCTATTTAAGAAAATTATGAGAAAACTTTTATCAACTTCCTGTTTTGGTTTGAGCAATTTCTCTTTACACCTTCGAGAGTTCTAATTGGATGGCAACAAAAAAGTACATGGTACATCACCTCTTATGGTCGGTTTCAATTATTTCAGAGAATGTGGGAATCCCGATATAAAAACCCAACGTAAGAAAAGGAAAAGAAAAGAAATTTACAATTCAAACAAAAGCAAGAGATTAAACAAAAATAATATGCATGTTCCTTACCAAGTTCTAGATCTTCTAAAGATTCCGTTATTTCAGTACTTATAAATTGAAAATAAGAAGGTACTCCAATGCCCTATATTCACTATTTCATCAAGTTGAACTTGTTTGATGCAAGCTAGTTCATTGACAAGTTTATTTTTTAATTTTATCATATAAACTAGTCCATTGACAAGTTTAACTATCAGAATGTTGCCAGGAGGCTTCAATCGCTTTGCTCCTTGTCGGAGACATGGAACACATTACTTGGATTATTAGCCTTAAGTTAGAATAGAGAGAGATATTTCAGATAAAATAGAACATAAGGATCTTACATTTGGTGAATTACGACGTGTAGTTGCTGTCACAAGAGTTAAACCTTTTGTATTGTCATAGACTAATGGGTTCCATTCTGCAAGAACTACAATGTACAAAAGGAAAACATTTTAAGCTATCCAAGTTATTTAAGGTAGTAGTATCAAACTAATGCTACAGATGGCATTTAGTTTATTGTAAACATGTTTAATTTTTGCTAAAAGTTAGAGGAACGGAGCAGAAGAACATCATAGTTCTACTCTTGCACAAGAATCAGGCATGAATTGTATTGGAGAATTTTCAAAATACTATTTTTTGGCAGGAGAAAAAACTATACTCAAAACACCACTGCTATTGTTGAAATCAGCAGTTTGAAGAAGCCAGCACCTTGAGAGTGAATTTTTTGCTTGGGAAACATCTCGTGATAGTATCCAACTGGTGAGAAGTCGAGAAATAGAAGGAAAAGATTGTCAAATGTTGGGTGTTATGTTGAAAACATGATGAAACCACCAATCAGATGCTTCTTTGTCAAACCACCAATTCTACATGAACAGTATGGGTCATTTTCTGGTTTAATCGGTGAATATGCCAGCTCGAGAGAAGATACTTTTTTTTTTTAAAATTAGAGCTCATACAAATTGATGATGAGGAAAGTTAAATTTAGGATCCTTTATACAAAATTTAGGTGCTTTCGAGAAGGCACTGAAAAGTCATCTCACAAGCAGAAGTGTCAAGTTGTCAAATCTATTTTGTTCTTATATTGTCAAATATGTACAAGCTTTCACTTGGTACCAATAAATGAAACTTACATGATCTGTGGAAATAGTAGAAATAAGCTGAAGTCTGCTGTATATTTTTCTGAGTCTGTAGTGCTACAAATGCATAACTATAATGCTTTGTCATTTAATGAGGTGAGAACCACCTGATAACGCTAATGGACCTTGAAATATATTGATGCCAAAAGGAAAATTAGGAAAGTGATCAGGTAATTTCAATGTAAACAAAAAATTGAGTCTCAATATTGTAAATACACTTCCAGCCTTCTTCACAAGTGCAAGCGTTTCTTAAATAAAACCAGGTGTCATTTAATAATAAAATTTAATTCCAAATACTTGTCACTCATCACCAGATATCGGAAGTTAATCACTTGGTAAATGAATATTTCACAAATTTTTTTATCAAAAAGATACCAAGTCCAATGTAATTCTTGTTTCCCACTGAAGAAAGATCGTTAGCCTTCTAAATTACATCTTTCAATTTAGCAATGTCTCTTATTAGCTTGAGACCAACTATAGATTTGTGTCATGAAAAGAAAAGGAAATTTTTAAGAGGGACAATGAAGAAAAATGGAAAAGACAAAATACAGGAAACAAGGAGCAACCGAATATTCATGTATTTCAACATTACAATGGGCAAAATGTTCACTTAACTGGAATATTTTGCAACGGGATAAAAGAATCCATCCATGACCATTAAGGAAGAAGAAAGGGACGGGATAGCATAGAATTCCCCAAAATAATTGTGCTTTTACTATTATGTTTAAATTTATATGGTGAGATGCAGATATCAAATCAAAATCATGCCGTAATAATACTAAAATAAAGACTTATCTTACCAATTAAGGTACATCCATAGAGGTTGAGTGATGGATTCATTCCAGAAGTTACCTGGAAAACCAGATAATTGAATAAGTCATTAGATTTATGTAAAAGTTCCTGCTTTTAGAAAAAAGAAAAGAATTATTGAAGAGACATAAATTTTGGACCACCCAAAGCTAAAGCTACTTGAGTAATAAAATTTTCATATCCACGTCATTATTCAATTTTATTTTTTTATAAAGGACATTACCTATACCTAAATGCATGACTTTTACATCCTACCAACCCCATACTGTAACCAAATTCAATAGTCTTCAGAAAATCTGATTATATGGACTTTCCTTCCTTTTTTAAAAAAAAAAAAAAACTGTATTTCACTCACAGGGTTGAAAGGATTCCCTTTTTCCTCGTTAAGATGGTAAATATCTGTCCGACATGGAGTGTAAATTAAACCCATGTTTCAACTGACATTGAAGTGAAATATTAATCCTAACCAAAGAATCAAACACTAATCCTGCAAGGGATGAAAGATTTTCAAATGAAGAGTTAAACAATGACAAATTCAACAAGTCAATAAGAGCTGGGAAAAAGGATTTGCAGGAAAATTTCCCAAAGGAAAAATAGCACTTTACTATCTTTATAACAAATATGAGGCATTAGAGGAACAGAAAAGAGAAGAAAGCCTTTGAGATATAAACTTCCAAAGGTTCCTAAAATAGCCTCTCACAATCATATTAGAATTCCTAAGCAGGCCACTCAAAATCTGCAATTGACAACCCTTTCCCATAAAGATAAATGTGACAAAGGAATCTCCAAAGTCGTTTTCTTGTCAATGCCAGAATTTTCAGCTTGAGGTTACCCATTCTCAACCCTTCTTTACTTCTATAAACTAAGCCACTGCTTGACTCTCTTTATTTTGAAACTCTATAAACTAAGCCACTGCTTGACTCTCTTTATTTTGAAACTCTTTACTTCTCATACTCATTTTCAACCACACATTCACACAATAAAATATTTTGTATGTAAATCCAAAACTTTTAGCTACTTTTTACCACACATTTTCCAAAAAATCACTATTCAAAACATTATTTTCCCCAAATTTCTCTTTATAATAATAATGGCCATCAAGCAGGGGCTAAATTCCAAGTTAACAAGCAATTTATTATCTTCTCCGCCACCTTGCAACAAATAATCTCACATTATTTGTATACCAGAAGCCTCCTAACATGGAATCTCAAAAATTGACATGTAACAAATTGAGATTCTACTGAACAAAATACATCAGGAGTTAGTCTACCTACGTAGACATAAGAAAGATTTCTTCCACCTGCACAAACTTTTTCTCAATCACTGGGAACCAAACATCTCAATGTAACGGGTTGCTTGTGGTTGATTTAAGGTATTCAGAAGGCACTGAAAATGATTATAACTACCAAACGCTAATTCATTTTTACGTATTAAGACCCAATATGCATGTGAAAACTTTCTAGTTTCCTAGGAGGTAAGAAAATGATCCTCCAAAGGTTTTGAAAGAATCTAATTATAAATGTGAGACCAACAATCTACACCATCCTACCTCAAATCCCTTCAAAAAAGAAGCCAATTTCATATCTCCACTAGATGCCCTAAGATATCTACCACTAATGTGAACAAAGGGGGTTATTGAATCCCGGAGATCTACCCTTGGTTTCTCATTAATAATTATTGAAAATGAAACTGTCCCAAGACATCTTCTAATCCATTTACTCCACTTCAAACCAATCCTTGCTTCTCATATACTTTACTTGTACATGTACACATTCATCTTCCATGGAAAAATGTAATGAACTATAATACTTTGTTGGACACCCCAGCTATCCCTTCAACAAATAAATTTGAAATAATGTTTCTATTTTCTTTCAGAAATATAAATGCAATCATTTCTGTTCGACCATAACCGTGTTATTTTTCTTTTCTATGAGCGAAGTGAATTGTATTCATATGATAAACATTCTTGCAAATAAGAGACCAATACACTAAAAGAAATGTAAATAGTTACCTTTTTCCCACGTGTCAGAGTCAGCCTCATATGTGCATTATCAAACATTCCATTCCTTATGAGAGTTTTGAAAATGGCTTCCTTGACCTACAGAAATAATGAATATAGAGTTGGTCACTATACACGCTGAAATTTGAAATTATGTCAAAAAACCAAAGGCACCAAGAAGTTTGTAATTCGAAATGTTGAGCATCAATAAGTCTAGAATTTATCAGATACTTTATTTAAGGGTTGTGGTGAAATCACCTACCTCTTCACGAGTTGGCATGTTTCTGAAAGCTAGAGCTTTTGCTGAATCAAAAAACCTGAAAATTAGAACATATTGTTACTAACTTTATTTTATCATTTGAGATCAAGGCCTAGATCAAGTAGTAAGAACAAAGTCTTATTAGGTTAGTGACCAGGGTTTGACTCTCATGAGGGAGAATGTTAAATTCAAAAAAAAAAAAACTTTATTTATGGCTCCAAATAGGTCAAAGTTCATTATGCATCCCACCATCATCATTTACTTCTCCAACACTGAGTTATCCTGGTACTCATCATTACCTATGAGATTGCAAACCACATCCACATTGTAAAGGGGTAATTTTTTTAGTTCCATCCATAAACTTGGTTCCTATTACTAGGCTACATGAAGCTTAAGCATAATATTTTGGTCATTGGCTAGTGGCATTATTCATGTTACAATGTTAGTGGTCCAACCCTCACCTACATGACTAGAATCAACCTTGTTCCATCAGTGGTGCAATTGTTGAATTTCTCCTGCAGACTTAGGTCTGCTACTATATGGCAACTTGGAAATAAGCACTTCAGACCAATCAGTTAGGCCATATTAGTTTGTTGGTAATAGTTTAGTAACCCAATTGTAATAAAAAAAAGTACTATAAAATATAGAACATATTTGAATTCTGATCTTAACATGCCATGTACAATGAAGAATTCTGCCCAGTTCTAGTATCTTCCTTTTTCCTAGAACCTTATTGAAAGAGTAGGAAACACTTGTATTACCCTCCATGAGTGATGATAGAACACTATCACTATGTAATTACCATGCCATCAGAAGATATCAAGTAAACTAAAGCAGCTTCACCCTGGCCTGATAGTTGTCACATTTAGAATAGATATCAAATCATATTTACGTCCATTCCATAAATTGGGCTAATCCAAATGGTAGGTTTTCTAACCACTCAGCATCTTCTGCACCATGTATAGCTAGCTACATGTCTACAGTTTCTACCAGAAATTATCGTATATTTCCTCCAATATATTTTCTCCCCTCAGATGATGACGATTTTGTTATTGCAATCAACTCTACTATGAGAATTTGCTTACCTCGTTCAATGGATGAAGATTTCATTACCAAGGCTCCAAAAAGGATGGGCAGTCCGTGTAAGAGATTGCTAAACAAACACTACAAATTTCCAGATCCAACGAAAAAAGGCTCCAACCTTTTTAAGTTACTGATCTTGCTTCAATCACAGACTCTGGAGAATTTTTTATTTTTTTTATTTTTTTTTTTTTTGAGAATTTATTACTCTTTGCTCAGCTGAACTCATATCCAGAAACATGGACTAGCCTACATTGGACTAATTAATACTCCAAGAANCTCCTTCCATTGTAAAATTGAACCACGGTGAACACATAAATAAGTTACTCTAAAACTATCTAGATCTATGAGCTCCTAATTTAAATTTGACACCATTCTTGCCATGCAGCCTAATGCAACCCATTCTTTGTTTAGCTCAATAGGTATTCCACCAGCGCACTACATATTTCTGTGTTTTGATATCACATAGCTCCAGATTTTTATCTCCAGCAAAACTAGCACAAG